>VDFB02180394.1:0-24931 GCA_007258455.2 Sequoia sempervirens
GAATAAGTGGTCGAGTTGCTTTTCATTACAGTACTTTACTTTCCATTGTAGCCTGCTGAAAAGTGGAAGAGGTCGGCTAGTCGCCTAAGTACTTTCATTTCCTAGTTGGTCGGCTGAGCCGTCAACACTTTGTAATTCTAGTTTTCAGTATTTTAGTTAACGAAATCCCCTTTCCACTGTATGCTCTCACCTTGCCCACACTAGGATCTGGGTGATCAGAAAGTGAAGGGTTGTATTTCAGTATTGTTATCTTTCATATTTCTAATGTTAACAAGTGAAAGTGCTTGTGTAAAAATTGAAAAAAAGTAAGGGGGATATTTCAATTGAAAGACAAGAGGCTTCGACTTCTGTAGCATGGGCACCTTTCCTTTTCCTGTGCTAGGCATAGTAGGAGGAACAAATGATGCCACCAAAGGCTGGGAAGAAGAAGCAAAAGGTGTAGAAGAAGAGGCAACAGGAGGGGAAGGCCCTAGGGCAAGAGCAAGCTTATCCCTTCCCCTTTGGAGGGGTAGAAGCCGAAGCTTGCTACTGCGCCCATAGGGCAGGCCTTCAAAGAAACAAAATAAGGAGATAGGGGAAAACCACCCTTTGACGCTAAGTCCACAGTCTTGTATCTGAAATATGCTCTATATAGATCTCCCTTGGGAGGTAGGGGTCTGACTGGGGCGGGCCAAGAGTAGTCAAGGGAGAAGCCCCCACGTGGTATTAGTGGTTTGAATCTAGTATCCTAGCCTGTATGCACAATACCCTCGTGGGGAAACTTCAAACATTTGTGGACTACTGAAGCGATTGCATTCATGGAGGCTAGCCATGGAATGCCTAGCATCGTTTTGAATAAGTTGGACTCAGGAATCACAACAAACAAGGCTTCCAAAGCCTTAGGTCCTAGTAGGATTGATGAAAAAACAAAGCCCATAGGTGCAATAGAAAACCCATTACGCGTGCAAAGGGTAGCCTGCGACTCATCATATTTCTCCTTATTTAAGCTGTTAATAAAAAGGGTCTCCTCTGTAATGACGTTCATGCAGCTCGAAGGATCAACCATAATGCCCGTTACGACGTTACCATTGATGCAAGTGGGAACATATAGCGGAGAGAGCTCCTTGTTCAGAGGCAGATCGTGTGAAGTGAATGTAATGTCAAGGACAACATTCACATGCTCTGAAGGAGTAATATGATTGAATGAGACTACATTCACATACTCAGATGGGGTGAAATCAAAAGACGATGAAGAAGTGACCAAGTTAGCAGAATGCAATGGGAAAGGATTTGTGTAGATTTGTAGTTGGCTATTCGGCTTCACTACAGATTCATTCGAGTTCTGTTTTCTACCCTCCAGCCGGATAGTTTCGTCATTGATGCATTCTTGAATCACATGGCGCAGGCAAACACATCTCTTGGTGTCATGTACGGAGAGTCGGTGGTACTAGTAGAACTTCTGGGTGTCCTACCATTGAGGATACGACTCAAACAGTGGTCGAATTTCTATCAAAGTTATTATTTTATCTTTCAAAAGTTTTTGTAGGATGTTGTTATAAGATTTTGATAATTTAGTAAATGTTTTATTTCGTTCTGATGCATTTTTACCGGTGGGCATAGAAACCATATTTTCCATAGCCTTGTTCTTGCCAGAAATTGACACTACTGATCAGCCACCCTAATGGGAGCGTGAGGACAAATCCCCGTACTAGGCAACCATTTGCTGGTACTCATGCAAGGCATCAACACAGATGGGTAAAAGACAAATATTTCATTAAAAGAAATTTATCTTGCGACACAGGTTGCAAGTTTCCGATGAATACTTTTTGCACGTTAGAATCAGGTAAAGGATATGAAACTTGAGAGAACAAGGCCTAGTACCAAGCTATGAAATCGGTTACCTTCTCATGAGCTCCCTGCTTGCATCAAACGAGATCAACAAATGCAATCTTCAGCCCCATGTTGGCCTACAACTGACAGAGGAATTGATTAACGAGTTTATCAAAAGAGAAAACGAAATTATCAGGCAGGGAGCAGTACCATTCCAAAGTGGTGTCCATGAGAGAACGTGGGAATAGTTTTGCCAAGAGTGCATCATTATGAAAGAAATTAGTACACATTGCGTTAAAGGAGAGACATGTGTCTGCGGATCCCCACAACCACCATACTTTTCAAAATTTGGAATCTCCACCCCTTGAGGGATAGGAGTGTTTAGAATAGCAATAGAAAGAGGACTACAATGACAGAAAGGCTTGGAGGATGAGTTGGCCAAGTTCACCAACTGATTTTGCATACGTCCCATGTTCTGTAGAAGAGCATTAAGGATCAGATCAGCAGATGAAGTATGACCAGTAGATCCATTAGCAAAACCACCTGCACCCACACTGGCATAACCCCCAACACCAACACCAATAGAGGCACTAGCACTGGCACCAGAAACAAGGACACTCTGTAATGTCCCCGCTTGGGAACCCCCTAAATTTCCTCGAAATCTTTAAGTTCCAATTGGTAAATGAGTTAGCAAGTACTTTTCAACTAATTGAAATCTTGATTGAAGTCCTTCATTCCCAATCAATCTGGTCTTCACACTTAGAAGATACTGTTAGTGTAAATCAATCATTTAAGAAATCTATCGTCTTTACCAATTTTAAATTATCATAGTTTCTCATAATGCTTAATAATTGCCGCAAACATCATTATTGTATATATCTAATTCACACATCTACCCATACATACATATACATATACACATTCATATAGATATATACATATACATATCTAGTACTACAATTAAATATCCATGAATGGTAACACTAAAATGTTACCTATGTAAACCCTGTTAATAAGAAACTTACCATCAACAACTATACCTGATAAATAACATTAAAGATATTGTAATAGTATTTTATATAACCCATTATTTAATTGTCTATGGATTCTATTATTACTTTGTCCATAACAATAAAAGATATTACAATCATACTATCTATGGCCTCACCTTACATTTACTCACCATAAATAATAACATACTATCTATATTTACATATTCGTTACTTATTGTGCATCTATTTTAATATCATTTGTAACTATATACTTGTTGCTTTTATATTTACTTATTGCATGTTATCTTCATAAAAATGGAATTATATACTATCTATATTTATATACTCATCTACACGTTATTTATACTTCTACACGTTATCTATACTTATTACTTATTTACTATTGGAGGCAAGAATGACAAATATGCCAACCATGATAGATACTTCCCATTTATTTTATTTATCTTCATTTTCAGATTTATATGTGCAACATTTATACTTTGCTGGTGAATTCTTCTCCTAAAATGCTTCCCCTTGTAATTCCAATGCTTCTTCATTGATGCCTTCCTTCTTTCCATGGAATCTGATTTTATATCCCCCACTTGGAGAGGGTTGCGATTTCTTAGGAAAGGTCATATTCTTTAACTAGCATCCATACCTTTTCATAGGCATTGCTTCACTTTGGATTAGTTATGTTTATTTCCTAATGAATGGCTGCTTTTGTTATTTACCCATTATATTTTTAATTTGTGAGGATATTTATTTCTATTTTGAAAGTGATACTTAACAATTATAATTAGAGTAATAATATTTCAGTTTGTCTTTTAATTGTAATTATTTTATTTATTATTATTTTTAAGTTATTTGTATTCTAATATTTAGAATATAATAACAATAATTTACCAATATATTATTATTTGATTAATTGACTTATATATATTATTATAATAATAATAATATTATATTCATCTCTGACTATTATAATTGTAATGTTATCAATGATAATTATAATTATAATGATATTTTAAATTGCCTTCTTCTAAATGAGTATTCTATCTAATGTGCATATTACTAACATGTTATTGTATATCTAAAAATATAAATATATTAAGCGTATACTTATCTCATATGCCCCTTTGTGATGGGGACATCACACACTCTGAGTCTCAGGTGTGGAATAACTGAAACCCAAAGGAACCCAATTTACTTTAATTGAATGTTCTTGCTTAGGCATGGTGTTGGTGTTGTGGGACCCGTGTTAGCCATGCACACAAACACCTTGGGCATTGAGATTTCCAGCTATCTTCTAGCAATCTCTGATCCAACATCTTGGGTAGCACCCAAGTTAGAGGTGTAGGAGGGGACATGGGTCTCTACTATATTTGCGATACCATGAAGAAGCTTTAAGCCTCTTTGATCCTTAGTTAACAAATTTCTCAAAATTTCAACAACAGGAGCTGCTTGGGCAAAAGCATCAACCCTTGCCAAGAACCCCGCGAGCTCTTCAAGTCTTAGTTGCAAGGAGTAAATTTGCTCTATAGGGACCCTGGACCCTGAGAGCGGCTTCATTTTCCAAGGAAGAGGCAAAGGTTGAGGGTGAGGCAGGAGGGGTAGGAACATGAGTTGTAGCTTCATTGACAAAAGTGGTATATTCGATAGAGAGTCCTATAAAGAACTCGAAAGTCGGGTCGGATCGGGTAGGACTGAACCTCTTAGATCCCATGTCTAAATTCCGATAGCTTCTTTTAACAACGTGGCTGAAGGTAGTTGATTGGGTCATGAAGCTCATAAAGAGTGGAACAACACACTAGTAGCTATGATTCCTAGCTCGAGAGAAGAATTTTTTTGAAATTATGGACATAAAAAGGGAAGATTTACGTCAGGTCGCCAAAATGTAATGGAGGGGATTCGCCACTCTCGAGTCTCTAGGATAGGGAAGAGTCTACAGGGGATAGATAGCCCTAGATTACCTCAATGACAAAGCTCAAATGACGGGGTGACAAATGAAGGACAAACTAAACTATGTTTTTGGGTTTTCTGGATGGAGGACTTCAGAAATAAGGTGAATAGACCTTAGAGGTCTCGGGAAACAAACTAACAGACTCTCGGCCAAAGGACGAGAGTGAGGACCAAGGATGACAACGCGTTGGCATCTTTGTGGTGTGTTGGCATCTTGTATAGACAAAGACAAATCTATGACCTGAAATGGTCAGGACTTGCTAACAACCCGAACGCTCAAAATCTAATAGTTTAATATAAAAGTGCATAAAAAGTAAACAAGTACAACAAGAAGAATACTTTAAATGACAAATAAACTAATTATGAGCGAAATGATGATTAGAGGGAAAAAGATATCCAACTCATGATAGGTCTAGCCTCCCGCAAGCTCCTCACGAACAAGACCCACACACATGGAGACTAGAAAATGTTGGGGTTGCTTTTTAGAGCTTGCCTCAGTCAAACCCCCGCTTTGGTGTTCCCACCTCCACGAACATCCAGATAGACCACAATATAGAAATATAGATAAAGAAAGTAGTAAGACGAGACGTATAGAATGCAAAGACAACAATATGTTAATTGTAAGTTAGATAATGCAATGAAATAGAGATTACCCTCCCTACTACAAGCTTGGAGAAGCCAAGAGGAAGAGCATGAGCTCCAAGCATGCAAGACAATTGTGCAAGAGTGTAGTGCCAAGAGCTTGAAACTTGCAAGAACAATGGTGTCGATAGCAAGATTGGAGAGAACGAAGTGCTAAGAAGTGAGAATGAGCAAGAATGAGATTGAATGAACAAAAAATGACAAGAATGAATGAGAATTGGCCAAGGAGGGAAAGAAATGGTCAAAATGCATGCAAAGGAGCCTTTCCTAGGCACGCCTATAGCCCCAGAGGCGTTACACTTCGCGGGTAGGCGACAGTGTAATGCCCCAATGACCACAGGATCGAGAATCTATCAAGGATGTTTGTGCGGCACGAGAGTGTGCTAGTCAAAATTCCCCCACCGACAAAAAACGACAAGGTACGAATGAGAATGAAGGCTTAGGACGACGAGATTTTGCATTATTAACTTACAAGGCTAAAGTAAGGGTGGTGTTATGGGAAATTGCATAAGGGTGCAATTTTATGCCATAACGGGGGGGCAACAGTAGGGAGTGGGGGGAAATGCAAATACACATAGTACCTGAAAAATTAGGTATAAAAAGATGCATAAGAATTACAAATGAAACTTTGGCATACTAAGTAAACTACTAAATAGTAAACACATTGCATTGATTGCATTGAACATTAACAATGAAAATGGTGAATTTAGAATTTATATTTGTTAGTGAATGGATTGGTCTTTGGAAATGTATCTAAAATTATTTACTCTATAGCTCGTAATGCACTGGGACCAAGCCGCTAACAACTTTGGAAATGTCACAATTGCATTTGTGACTTTCCTTTGAATTTTAGAGGTACAAGTCCCTCATATGATTTAATCGATAACCAATGTGCTTTTTACCAGAAAGCAATAAAGGCAACTAACATTAGCCCATAAAAATGAAACTAATGCGAAATAAACTACCGGAAAATCACTAACCAACTAGCCCATAGACTAGAACGACGAATGATCGATGTAATGAAAATAGAAAGGCTTGATAATTGCAATAAATGAATTAAATGTAGTAGAGTAGATTTCTCACAGAAAATATGCTCTAAGTACATACATGACACACATATCAGTATGATCAACATCACATTCAAGACTCACAATTCATAGATTGTGAGTTATTGCAACATGAATTAAATTTAAATCTGAATAAACTGTTCCTCTCTTGGTTTCAACACTGTGCACTCTCAAGAATTCAGACCCTTATTGAATTGTTCTCAACCCAGATATAGGGGTCTTCCTCCTTTCTTTGACGGTTACTAATTAGTTGCTAAATGTAGCAACGCTTTCTTGCCATTTAATTGTCCATTTGGAAAATTGATGGACAGGAATAATTAATGGGCGGAATGATTACATCGCCAATGATATGACTTTTGGTGATAACCGAATGTTTCTTGTTTTAACTCCTACCTTGTGGCTATCAATTCTTGTACAATTAGCATGCTTCACAAACCACACATTAAATAGCTAAGGGGTGCGATGGAGCCGCACGTGCAAACCGTCCAACTGAAAGATCAATTGGGAATATTAATTAAATCTTGGTCACATCAACAGTTAATTTCGACCACATTGCCATCCTATCATCTGATCAATCTTAAAGAATACTAGTTCGAATGTCTCGCCAACTAGCTATAAATTCAGTAGGCACAACCACACTTCTCCATCTTGAGGTATCCAACATGGCTAGTGCTTAGAGTGATGGAGTGTCAATGAATGACTTAATTGTCATTGAGGAAATTGAGTGTAGTCCCTTCTTCAGGTGACTATCCTACTAGCTAAGAGAGATCTTCATTCTCTAGAGCGTGATAGAAGAGGAAGTGTTGCATAGTATACTGGGAGAAACATTCTTGAATCAAGTGCATGCACACAATGCTACATTCCTTGAGCATTTTGTGTATACTGTCATTTGTACCTCTAGATGTCGAGAATGGGGAATGAGGGCAGTGGAGTGCTTGGTTAGGCTTGAGTTCCATCATAGAGTTAATGTAGCCATCGTCGGTCTCAACAACTACCCATGAAGCAGACTAGTTGGTGACGCCATTTGCATTGTGATTGCGACTTAGAATGAAGCCACTGAAGAAGTCGTTACCCTTCTCCGCATAGGGTTGGTGAGAAATGACATGGGGCTGTTTGCCCAATTCCTACAATCCCATGAAAATATGCTGTTGCCAGCCCAGATAGAGTGCCTCTAGGTGGTAGTCGAAGGAATTCGTGTGCTTATGTTTGTTCTGTGTGCATGGAGAATGTCATTTTGATGCTCCCAATTTTGTAATCGAAAGGCAAATTTTGTAATGCCATCGATATATACATATATAAAATAAAATTACAACATTTTGATACTCTGGTGTTTGCATTCTTTGTGAACAATTCTATCTTTTACTTTCATTTGCTGTATCTTTGATGGCATCCATTTGTATTATTTCTACATCAATGGGTTCGTTGTTTGAGATTGGAATGCATCTTTAACAAAAACAAATTGCACAATCATTTCCTTAGTTTCTTTTGAAAAATGCTCATGAGGCGGTAAAACAGGAAGTTCTCAGAACTAAGCAAAACACCACCGATGGTTTTAGAAACCACTCAAACTCCCGCTCAAACTTGAAAACTTTGAAGCTTTGTCGCTAGCGGTCTTTTTGGCCAATTCACGAACTTCGAGTACAAACCGCCAGCCTCCAAATTAAAGACTTAGAGTGTTCGGAAAGTTACAAAAATCCTCCAATACACCGCCCATGAGAAAATGAAGAACAAATTAACGAAGGGTGGTGAAAGGGAAGTTAGATGAACTGGGGAAATCACCACCCAAGTTAGCAACACCTCATAAAACACTGCCCGACTTATAGACTTAACCAAAAATTTGAATGGAGATGCCAATTTTGAGAGCGAGGACCCAAATCAAGGTAACAATATTATAATTATATTCAAAATTTCATAATGATGATTAAAATGCTGAAAATGGCAAAATGGCTTGATGCCTCTAATCACCTCCAAAGTTCCCACCAAAATCCTCATCACTAGAATTGTTAGACTCTACAAGTTCAAGCTTCTCCAAACCAACACCATCCATCTTTGTTTATGGAGCATCATCATCAACTTGTGTTTGCTCCTTTGGCTCTACATTCCATCAGGTTGCTAGACTCTCCTTCTACATAAGTGTGTTGTGGTCAATGAGATGGAAGGCTATAAAGAACCCTAGTTCTTCCAATCCTGAAACTCTGTACTTCTAATGAGGGTTTTATGAATTTGTTGTGTTTTTCTGTTTATTTGCTTTTATTTTGTATTTTTGAAATATAATGCCAGGCATGAAATTAAATACTGGAAATGTAAATATAACCCTATTGCAGCAATAAGATAATTTTATTGATTCACTTTGGAAAGCTTTTACAATAAAGCATACCTGAAATACAATCTTTTGATATTGAGAGATGAAGAAACTCTTATTTCTAAAACTCTCCTTAAATCCGATGAAGCACAAACTTGACCTCTGGATGAAGTCAACAGTTAAGCACCTTCAGCTGATATCTCACAACCTCAGAATGCTGTTGCAATGAAGCAACTATGCTCTCCAATGCCAATACGCTGGCAGAAACCCTAGGGCTCCCTTCTCCAAACGCCAAAGAGAAATCACAAGACAAATATCAAATCCTGGATGTCCACAAATGAGCCCTCAAGATCCTTTTATACTTTCCATGGGGGAGCTCACACACTTTTCTAGCGAATGTGGGATAAAAGATATATTTTCCCCTTTAGCAAACATATCTCCACATACTTTAATTAAGGGAACTTTTAATATTTAAATTACTTTCCCTTTTAACTTGACTTTATAACATTTTATCACTTGGGCGCTAATATCAAAATACTTTATAATTGTCTTTCATCATTAAATGGCCCCATTTTAATAAAGTAATAATAAAACATTATAATGCGCACTTTATAAATAATTATTAATAAAGTAATCACTTTATTAACAATTAAAATAACATAACTCCACAAATAATAATTATTTCTCAATTCTGTCTAAACCTGGGAGTTAACCAACGTATCCATTGTGCATCCAACTGCCTTACTAAAAATAGTAAGGGTCCCTCTCTAACATCCTGTGGCTTACTATAAATAGTAATTACGTGAAACTGAGTCAAACGAAGGTTGAGCTTGACCCAACATTGAACTCTGAAGGAGAGAACTCACTGATCATTTCCAAAAAGGGCCCTCTAACCAACCCCGTTAGCCTACGAGGGCCAAATGATAGGCTAATCCTCCAAATTCTGATGCTCGCGAAAATGGGGACATTACAGTCCACCCTTCCTGAAATTGCTTGTCCCCAAGCAATGTCCACTGCAAAGAAATCGCACACCTTGGGAGGCCCAAAAGAAGAACTGTGAAATGTCCCACACATCTCTAACTGACTCCTGTAGCATCTGCCAAAACACAACTGCCCAAGCTATCCTTGGATCCCAAACCTAGAATGAAAGTTTGTCGTGTCTGACATCCTCAGACTTTTGCTGCTCTCTATTGTCTCCAACTTCACCATGTTGAAAGTGGTGAAGCAACCCATGGGACCCATCCTAAACTTAGTGCCAAACTTGTCACCACTTGGATCCCAATATAATCTGAACTCGTATCCATCTATCATGCGAAGATAAGAACATCTAGAAGCATCTGCTACACCAAATCTCTCTTTGTCCTCTGCGAAACCCTCATGGATGTGATAACTAACCAAGCCATCATGCCAACTGACACCATAGTCACCCTGTAACCATGTACCTGTATGGAAACTCTATGACATAGAAGTAGCAAGCCCTGTCAAATACACATCAGCATGATGGATAACTGACTGTTGTCCCTGCAAGTAGTTCCCAACCAACAACTGGGTCAGGTACTTGCAGCCGCTAAGCCCATCTTCTGAAGATGGCAAACTCCCATCACACAACGGATGGTATAAGCCCTGAGCCATTCCACACCGACGCATCATCAATTCCTTTGTGTGTGGACTACCAGAGAAGTGATGAGCACTCCTCACTATGCAGTCAAGATAAAATGCTCCCACCTCTATCAATGGTTGACCATCATAGTCCTAGGGAAACAAATCAGCTGCATGGGATGAAGTGACTGAATTGCTTCTAGGTGAAGGAAACAAATCAACATGAGTACCAATCTCCGTACTGGATGATGCCTAACATATCTCCTGTGATGACGTTGGAGTAACGACGTGATCTGTCACACAACTCTCAGGAGAATCAACTATCACATCACAAGAGCTCTCAAACACCTGATCTGCATCACCTAACATGGGATTAACCTTGGGAGAACCTGGTGCAACAAGTAGTTCTCTGTTGTTGTCGGTCAATGCACTCATCCCATTTGAATTAATTGCACCAACGTCAGTGATGGGTGTAACCTCATCCTCAACACCTCCATCACTACTACTCGTGGATATAAGATCATCACCCACTGCCACTGTAGGAAACTGAACTAAATCTGTAGTTGGTGAAGTCTGTGCGCGACTCAAATCCATAGTAAACTCCTCTAACCGTGACTACGACTCACGAAGGGCCAATTGAGCACTCTCCAACGAGTCCATAGTCACCTCAAGCTCATGAGTGAGCTCGTCAACCTCCTCTTCCTTCCCCTTTAATGCATCGTAGCAAGTGCAATCCCACTCGACAAGATAGTCCCTATCAGCTAGTAATTGCAAGTAATCTTGTTTCATTATCCCAATGGCTTCTCGTAGTGCATGGAACTCTGCAAGGGAAAGGCCACTATCACTGTGCTCATCTAACATAGGAGTACCCCAACCATAAGTAGCCTACATCTATCGAGCAACATCAAAATGCTCTAAAGCTAAAGCAATCATGTTATCATTGACCTTAAGTTGCCCAACCGAATGATGAGATCTCTGAAACTTAAGACTCCCATGCAAGCTCTCTAAATCAAAGTTTGCGCTGTGATATGAGGCTGTATCAACGTCACTCATCTCCTGACAAGCAACATCGTGTGTGCAATCAACTGTGCACACAACAATCTCTAAGGTATTGCTGCTATGTACCTCAGAGGATGGCTCCACTGGAAGGGTAGAAGCTGCTGTTTTAACATTGTTTTCGCACACTTCCGCTTCCGATGTGATTGCAAGTCTATCCAACTCACGATCTTGGGATTCTATTCCAACACATGAATCGTCAAACTTATTCTTTAAGGTCTGATTTGAGAAATCAGACTCATCATAACATGAATCCAAATCGCACATTGAACCATTAGTACCCAAATCTTGAGTACCTTCTTGTGAC
Organism: Sequoia sempervirens; assembly: GCA_007258455.2. NCBI lineage: Eukaryota > Viridiplantae > Streptophyta > Pinopsida > Cupressales > Cupressaceae > Sequoia > Sequoia sempervirens. Next base: position 11,734 of record VDFB02180394.1, read on the forward strand.
AACTCAATAGAATCATTTTGCACATGTGAAATCACTGCTGTCTCATGCTGTTGCAAAGTTTTATCACTGCTGTCATGAAAATCAGAACTGTTAGCAGTGCTGATTACAACCTTTGGGATGTTGTGAATGCCATTCTGTGGCTCCACCATACTATTATCATGATGTAAAATTTCTTTACCAATAACCACTTCAGTTTCAATCCCATGTCCACCTGTAGGTTGAAGATCGTGATCTGCTGATTTATTCCTTTTTAACCCAAACACATCAAAGAGACTTTCAGATACTTCACCTGTAGAGATCTCATGTTCTGACTTAGATTCTTCATGATTACTTTGCTGGTTGGATTTTTCAGGTTCTGAATCCTCATAGGGTGCCCACATTATTCTATTTGCCTTGCCCTTAGGTCGCAAAAGGCAATCATGGTTTGCATCGTAAGACCCTTTGCAATAGAAACACAACTTCTTCTTCTTGTTTTGTGATGTTGGACCTTTGATGGTAGGAAGTGAATTGGATCCTTTAGGCAGTCCAAACTCTGAAAGTGTTTGCTCTAAATGCAGCAATGATTGTTCAAATTTTTTCACTGCCTGTTTATCACTAAACAATTTTGCCATGAAGCCCATTTTCGCTGCCCCACTGAAAACCAAATCCAGTTGACTTGTGCACAACTGATTTTACACCTCTGCTATGCAATACATTTCATCACTGTAATATCCCTTGCCGATTCTGATAAAATTTTCAGTTTTTTTTTCATAAGGACATTTTGTCAAACAGTTTTTATGCAATCTGCTGTAGGTGGTTTCTTTAGTGTAAATGATGACAATATGCGCTTGAGAACTCAAATGAAATTTTCCCAACACTAAAATGAAATTGAAGATGCAACTCAATGATTTTTTCAATTGCAATCATAAGACCTAGTGTCCCTGGCTAATCTGGTGTAATTTTTGTGCTTTCAGCACTTGGACATTTTGTCCAACAGTTTGTTGACTAACTCCTTAATGCTGGAAAATGTGTTATATTTGTTCTTCTCCTTGATGTAATGAAATGATGTGTGCAATGGGTTAAAAAAAAAAACTTGTCTAATCATGCTAATTGACTGTGATGAAAATGAGTTGCACTGCTAAGCAATTTTTGGCCTTTCAGAATGCAATATGAAGACTGAAAATGAAAGTAATAACCAACTATAGCAATCTTGTCATTTTAACAAACACATGGTGTGCAGACTCAAATTCATATATATATTGCTGCATATGATCAATTACATTCTTTGCTAATAAAGTCTAATGGTGAAGATATTACTGGTAGCGATGACTTAAGATAAGCAACGTAATATACACTGGTGGTGATGCTCCCTGTATTTGACTTATCAAAGAAAAAAACGACTTCCACAATAGTTGTGAATCTTTCCTAGTTGACTCCACAATTTGGCTTTCTACGGGAGCTCCTTATGTTTGTCTTATTCCACCTGTAAGCCACGATTTGCCTTAGGCGGTTTGCCAAACAAATGCGTCTCTTGGACTATTTAAAAATTATCTTTTCCTAGAATGAAAATACGCTGTCTAAGCAGCACCCAATATCTCCAGATTTGTCTTATTCACAACAACGATTCTTACTTTTGAAGCTACGGATAAATTCCTTGTCTTATGTGGCAGGACAAACTCTAATGAATGCACCCAGATCTGTAAATTAATTCTCTAGAATTGAATATACCAAACTGTGACGCCTAGTCACGAATTCTCCAGCTTATGATTTTCCAGTTGATAAAAAACGTCCTTCAATATGAAAATACCTGTTGTGCCAAACTTATTTGAGGAAATACGATTTTCTTAGATAGACCCGATAAAATTTTAAATGTAGCGGTGGAGCCAAGCAGCTCCCGACACTCCAAGTGTAGACTCATGTCTCTAAAAAAAAATCGTCCAGCTATAAAATTCCCAGCGACCTTTGTCTTATGTGGTGCGTTGTCAAAATGAGGCCACGTCCTTCACAAATGACGGCCCAGTCAAAATTTAATCACCAGCGACTATGATAAGCTTGGTGGCTAGAAATAACAATAATATTTAAACAAACATCACCCGATAATGATCCCTGAATTTCCACGATTTAATAATATGAAGCACATATGCAAGGACCCGAAAATGTGCCTTGAAGTCCCACAATTCTCCTCCCTAAAGCATATAAGCCAATGTCTCTTTTGGGATTTTGTCTTTTCTGAGTAGCTGACTCCTTTTGTCTGTATTTAACAACTTATTAGAGCTTCAGATTTAAACCCCACAATTTAACAAACGAAGTGGCTCACCAATATTTGCACCCGGAACAATATTCAAAGACAACTTCCTTAATATTAATCTCTGTAGGTGCATAAAATTATCCGCAAGAACAATAAACTAAAATATTTCTTTGTTTCCCCAAATCAGATAAAAACTTCAGAACTGCAAATACCTTAATTTCTGTTACTCATGAAACCTCACAGGTTGGCAGGAGAACCAGCTTTGATACCACTGTAAAGAACCCTAGTTCTTCCAATCTTGAAACTCTGTACTTTTGATGAGGGTTTTCTGAATTTGTTGTGTTTTTCTGTTTATTTGCTTTTATTGTGTATCTTTGAAATATAATGCCAGGCATGAAATTAAATACTGGAAATGTAAATATAACCTTATTGCAGCAATAAGATAATTTTATTGATTCACTTTGGAAAGCTTTCACAATAGAGCATACCCGGAATACAATCTTCTGATAGTGAGAGATGAAGAAACTCTTATTTCTGAAACTCTCCTTAAATCCGATGAAGCACAAACTTGACATTTGGATGAAGCCAACAGTTAAGCACCTTCAGTTGATATCTCACAACCTTAGAATGCTGTTGCAATGAAGCAGCTACGCTCTCCAATGCCGATATCTTGGAAAAAACCCTAGGGCTCCCTTCTCCAAACGCCAAAGAGAAATCAATTTATTTCTCAATTCCGTCTGAACCTGGGAGTTAACCAATGTATCCACTGTGCATCCAACTGCCTTACTAAAAATAGTAAGGGTCCCTCTCTAACACCCTGTGACTTACTATAAATAGTAAGTACGTGAAACTGAGTCAAACGAAGGCTGAGCTTGACCCAACACTGAACTCTGAAGGAGAAAACTCACTGATCACTGCCAAAAAGGGCTGTCTAACCAACCCCATTAGTCTACGAGGGCCAAATGATAGGCTAATCCTCCAAATTCTGATGCTCGCGAAAATGGGGACATTACAAAGGCACTACGTAAAGCCACAAGCTTCTTTGCCCTTCTAGCGGTAATCTTGTTCCACTCATTGGAGTAGATGAGGCTATAATTAGAACAGTTCCACTCAGTAGTAGAAGAACTAGAAACTTTGAAAAACAAACAAATGGCTATAGAGGTAGTCAAGAGTAAGCCCATGTATAATCCATCACAAAATTGGATCTGCTTGTGCCATAGTCTCCATATCTATCTTGGCCTCCTTTGAATATCCCTTAAGAGTGGCAAATTTTGTCCACTCAATACAAATTATGCTGGCATTTGAAGAATCATACATCTTCTGAATAGCCTTTAAGAACCAAGCCTTCACCTCAGCATCTTGCATGGCTGTAATTTTGCCAAGCTGTAATAACCCTCAATGGGATCTAGTTGAAACCCTCAATTACGATTGATTCAACAAACCGTTTAAAAAAAGAAAGTACATAATGATAACTGAATTTTTTTAACTATATTGAACTGGAATAGTCATTTACTCAGACAGAAAGTGATTTTTAGTATTGTCATTAGAATTGCTTACAGATAATCAAGATAAACACCAAACAAGCTGACCATGGAGCAGGAACACATCCATCCTCATTCAACAAAGCCAATCTCTGTTGTGGAGTCTTATACTTTTGCTGCAATAATTTCCAAAGCCCCTGCAATGGAGATAAATTTAAATCAAGTAGCTGAAATCCCTGCTGAATCAGAAACCTTCTCTCACTGCTAATTCAGCATTCCAATTTTGTTCATTAAGCCAAATTTCCACCTCTTGTAGTGCACAAATTTCCACCCCTGCTGCAAGTCATGTCTGATAACCCCCTCCCAAATCTTGGGCTCATCCATGCTCACCAATTCCTCTTCATGCTCTCTCTATTGTTTAGAGCTTTCAAGAGCATACTTGCCCCTATAAACATGCAATTCCCTCCACAGAAAACACTCCAGGGGTGGACCCCATTCTCTTTGTCATAATGCATGAAATTGCTGATGCTGAGTATAAGGCAAATATATGACAGTCCTTTACATAATATCTTTTTATGGAGACTAGCTTGCTTCACCTGTTGCATTTGAACAACAATCAACAAAAATAGACACAATGAACGGTCATGTTGACAAAAACAATTTATATTATTCAGAATAATGAGAACATTCAAAAACTTGTTAATTTGCTGCTGCTTTTGAAAATGCCAGGCATGACATTATTGAAATCATTCAGGAGCAAGCTGAACTCTTAGGCCTGTCCTGATATCAGATATTCCAAGGTAAGAGTTCTAATAGTGCGGCCACAAGAGTGACAAATTGGCTGGTAGTTCCTGGACAACAATTAATGATGCTCAACTTCTGGTAAGCAATCCAAGACCATGACTGGAATCACTATCCCCGTGGCTAGCATAGTTCAGGGGAGCAGTAGCGCTAACTTGTTATTTGATGTCTTCTGCTAGAACTTTCATCCTCTTATTGTAAATACTAGTTATTAGTGAGATTTGCAGCAGAATCAAAGCAATAAGAAAACAATGTAAATTCATTGAAACTGTGCCTATTAAATAGGCTTACAATGGGAAGCCAAGTTGGCTATCCATGGAACTGATTAGACAAGCAGACAAAATGAAATCTCAACAAGGGAAACAACTTTCCCAAATTTGGAGCTAGTTTTAACCACTAATATAATACCTGGGTTAAGGTTTCATAGTAACTAAGTAATCAGTTAATGACTAATATATGTAAGAGTAGTCACACATTTTTATCTAAATCTCTTTTTGTCTCTCTCACTGCAATTTTGTACTAAATAGCTGTTCTCTTTGTTTCTTGAAAAAATACAGCTGCTGTAATTCTGGTCTAATATGTTCAAAACATCCATTTGTTATTATTTATTCAAGGGGTAAACGCTTTTGACCGGAGCTATGAACCGGATACAACCATTCAACAATACCACCCCAATGGGGTTTGAACCTTGGTGGCAAGAACAACAATGCCACCAATAAACCATCACACTATGCCAATACCGGCAAAAATGATAAAACATCCATTTGTATATCTTACAATGGTGGCATCATTTAATATCTGCCCTCATTTGCAGTAAATATTCATTTAATCAATACATACATTTTCATTTATGAAAGATTGTAAAAAATGCGCCTGACTTAAAGATTGGGAACCAGATTTCCAGTGTTTGGTTTTTGAATTGGTGCAATAGAAACCTTAAGACATGATTTTTTGTTTCAAAAAATATTTATGTCGGAAGCTTCTGTGTTGGCTCAGATATCTGCAGCTTTTAACTAGATAAAACCTGGATGGGTAAAAATTATCTTGTTGCCTGTATACTGCCAGGTCAATTGTTATATGCTATTGATGTATAAATTGCATAGTTGCACTGAGACGTGTCTCCGGTACTGGGACACGTTTCTCCGTACCAGAAACTCGTCGGAGATGTCGATTTAATTTTTCATTTAAAAAAACAAAAAAAACCTACGTTTCGACAAGTTTTCATATGAAAAAAAGACGAATCAACATTTCTAAGTTTCAATATGTAATATCAAGTATGTAGTATGAACTCTTTGTAACATTTGTGTGTTTAAACTTTAAATTTAATGTTAAACTTTACTAGTGTTCTTGTTTTGAAAGTTCAATGTTATGATATTTTCAGTTTTTATGTAGCAAATTTATAAATTATTAAATTATATTAAAAATAATATGGCGTCTCCAAGGACCCCCGTCTACTATTTAGTATTTTTCAAAAATTGACGTACTGGTACCAGTACCAGTCTCGCATACCAGTACCAGTACCAGTCTCCTGGCAACTATGATAAATTGTAATCTGTAATTTGTTTGTGTGCGCCTAAATTAGTTTCTTATTACAAGGATAGTGATTTCATAGATTTGGTGTTTGAGCACAACTTTTCTCATCAACATTGTTGCTTTAAGTAGTTTTCAAAATTTAATGTTTGTTCGGTTCCCCATGACATGAAAAATTCTATGATTATGGCTATTTTTTATTGTGCTAAATTTCTGTTCCTGAGTCAGGCACCTTCTGTGTTTATTGTACAAATACTTTGGTCATTTGGGGCAACACTCTATATTAAAAATATCATGAATCGCCATAACCCATTTTCTATAACTCACTTGGGTATAGATACTGTTATAAGTGTATGTATTAGTTCTCAATTGAAATGTTTCCTTTAGGATGTTGAATAAAACATGTGTTTTTTCTTTTGTATTTTCTGAGTTTATTGCATTTGTGCAAACATCAAATGTTGAACAGCAGTTATAATAACTAACAATTGATTCTGGAAATAAAATATTCTGAAACTCTTATTATGCTGTAGCTTCCAGCTACAGCTGATTGCAATCAACCTTATCAGCTGTAATTATGAATCCTGGAGATAAACATTGAATCTGACAGCCAAGTCATCAATGGAAGTTGGAATATCATCAAGAGTTGTGTCCATAATTATACCCGGTAATTTGCAGCAGACACCTCAAATAGGTATAGCAAACTGTAGGAACATAAATTAGCACAGCCCACTAATAGACCTTCAAGGAAACACAAAACTACCTAGCAATGATTGGGCCTGCGGAAACAAAGGATGCAGTAGCTTAGGATAATCATCGGAGCATATAAGAAATGAAGTGTTTAATTCTTAAACCCATTCCTAAACCCTTTGTGCTGATACAGAGCTTTGCAAACTGTAGAAATATGGATCGCCCACCAATGAACCACTGTCTAGAGATCTATCAATCTTGTATAGAGGACTGCAAAGAAGTGACCAGCAATAATAATTACCATCTCAAAATGGTAGTACACACACTAGGCGCCATCACATTCCTGGTTGCCTTTTTGTCCTTTATAGCAAGCTAAAAACTCATAAAGTAAGGCAGAAAAAGGATATGCTGGTGAGCTCCACCACTCTCAGAACTGCCCACTTCAAGTACGGCAGTGGTCTTGTCTCCTACTCCCGTGTGGCACCTTTCAAATCTATTTTGTCTTTATCACAAACGGCGATCTCTTCCAAATTGCATATTAAATTATATCAATTAAATAACATCATAGTATCCTTCCAATTCCGTACAGTGGCAATTATAGTTTCATCCAATTAGGGTTGCAGCCAAGATTTGTATGGCATCAAAAATCAAATAATATGACACCTTTAAATGTAGTGCAGCAGCTAGTATTCATCTCCGAGGATATTATGAAATCATAAAATGTCTCAATAATATAAAATAGGATATCTGAACAATAATCAGAATAGCAAACCAATCAAATAGACAAAATGCAACACAGGAGCAATCTAAGCAGCACTTGATTTATATTGAATATGGAATATGGGAATTGCCCTTATACAAATTTGATAACAAACCTCCTAACCACTCCGAAAACTGAAACACATCAAAACCCTAGACCTTCATTGTCTTCGACAATTTGCTTGCAAATCCACACTTCAACATAACAACGATTCTTCATGAACCACCCAATGAGCAAGAGGGTTTTCATCCTCAAGGTTGTAATGGAAACTGAAAATCTCCAAGTTGGAAGGAATAGTAAAAATAACATAATCCGATGATTTGCTTGATGCCCTTTGCCTTTCTTTTATAGTTGATTTTTTTCAAGCTCTCCATTTATTTTATTATTTTATTTTATTTCCCCCATGTATTTAAAAATACTTTCAAATTACATCTATTGGTCTCTTTTAGAAGTTCATTAGACTAGAGTGTTAAAACTCTTTTTAAAACATTATATGGGACCGATAGTAATATAAAGTGATCTGGTCCGAAATTATAATTTTTTGCTCTAACAAAAGGGGCATGACATCAATGAACCTGATCCTTAACCTTTTCAGCTTTCAGTAGAGCTTGTGTCCGGTTCCATGATTCAATGAAAAAACGATGAAGTTTCAGAATATTGTCACCATTTGGTTTCATTTGTGGCTTTGGTCTCATTTTCTTTCCTTTTTGTTATGCCTGTTCAAGTGAAGATGTAGCTATGTTTCTTGTTTCTAGCCAGTGCTTTTTGTCTTGATGCCTATTGTGTCCGGACATGCAATTGGAACTTATGTTCATAACTTATTTCTGCAGGGCCGTTTTGATATTGTTTCATTGTCCGGCTCATTCTTGTTAATTGATGATAATGGAACACGCAGTAGAACAGGTGGGTTAAGTGTTTCGTTGGCTGGCCCTGATGGTCGTGTTTTTGGGGGTGGAGTGTCTGGAATGCTAATGGCAGCCACCCCAGTGCAGGTAACAATAGAATGAGGATCTACAATTTTGATGCTTGTTTTGTTCTGTTTTGGCTATGTTTTTATGCTGTACATTGGAATGCAGGTGATTGTAGGGAGCTTTCTTTTGGACAACAAAAAGAGTCAAGCCAAGTCTGAAAATCCTGAATCTTCGTTTGGCTTGTTGCATTCGTCTGCTCCTGGACATCTAGGAGCTAGACATCCAGCTGTAGGTACTCCTCCATTGAAACCATCGGCTGGTGCTTCAGCTGTTCATGGTGTTGTTATGCAGCCAACTCACAATGTGGCCACTTTTCAGTCAACAGGCTAGAGTGATTCCCATTTTATGGGAGAACCTGTGCATGCCACAAATGTTAACTACTGTTTTGTATGGGGGATAGCTGTAAGGAGGCTTGAATCTTTCCCTACAGTTAGTTCATTGACCACATTTCTTAGTATTGAGAAGCTAACTTCCATTAGGCACTAAGTTGTGCTGTAGTTCTTATATGCAGCACATTTGGAATCTTGTCAAAGAGAATGTTGTTTTTTCTAATCTCTTGCCAACTAACTGAAATTTAAAGCCTAATAGGACAGTTGTAGTGGCTGTAGATACTTTCAACCTTCTGAATCAATCTGTAAAGTCCAAATTGTATCATTTCGTGCTTTGGCAATAGATAAAGAACCCACTTGTTGTTCTTTACAACATGCAGGTATTGCTATTCATGTTAAAGTGGAGGAGATCTTTGATGATTATTGCATAATGTGTAGCTATGGTTTTGTATGGTTTCCAAGTTTAATTGCATTCATTGTATATATTAGCTTCGTTGATTCATTGTTTTCCCATTTCATTGGTTTTCTATGTCAAATATTTACGATGTTCACTTTGTCGTTCTGAGCAGCTAAGCTAAGTAGAATTTCTACAGACAACTTTGTTTGATCCAGTGGATTTATCTTGAAAAATGCACATAGTTGTAAATTTAATGATTGGGTAAGTTTTATTTAATGCTTATATTTTGAAGGCTAAAAATAAATTATTCGTGACCACGTTTAAGTAAATGGTGAGGTACTCTAACTTGAACTTTATAAAAATGATTGCAACGGAAGTCACTCTGAGCAGCTAATTTAAGTAGAATTTCTACGGACAGCTTTGTTTGATCCAGTGGATTTATCTTGAAGAATGCACATAGTTGTAAATTTAATGATTGGGTAAAGGTTTATTTAATGCTTATATTTTGAAGGCTAAAAATAAATTATCCGTGACCACCTTTAAGTAAATGGTAAGGTACTCTGAACTTTATAAAATTGATTGCAACGACTATCTTTTGGAAACCGGTATTTTGGAATCCATTTCTGTAACGAACTTCTTTTAAACAGTCAATGATGTGCCATGTTAAGAATTGGAAGTCGGCCAACAATTTTCCATTTGTAAGAAGCCGACATGTATGTTGAGCTGCTCATTAAATCGGATCAACGCTCTTGGTTCATTCCTTCTTAGGAGTAATGCCAATTATAGGCCGATTTTCAATACTTGTTATAGTGATCTGTTTTGGCAAAATGGATTTAGAAGGAATAGTTATGTGACAACTGGTAAATTGGCTGAAGCAAAATGTAAGCCAGAGTACTATAGTAACTGTTATCACTTGAAATATGCACCTTGCTGGATCTTGAATCCAACTATCCTTTGAAACATGGGATGACCCATTGAGTTGTGGGACTTGCGAAACTCGAGGTCAACCTCTGATTAAAGGGCGGCTTCCCTTTAGTAAATCACCTAAAAACTAACTCTAACTAAAAAACTTTGGTGGAAAAAGAGATAAGAAAGAACTGATAATTTGAATTTAAAACAGAAAATTAAGGTGATACATCAATATAACAGATTTTTACTTCCTTTCAGCAACACAACTTACAAATTTCAATCTAAAGTTTCACATAGTAATTTGCAACAATAACTCAAAGGTAAATTTAGAATAGCATCAATCAAGGAGTCATAGAACTTGTAGTAATACTTGTTTTTCTTTCATACGCAAAGAAAATTGAAACAAGTAGAGGCAAAATTGTTGATCTTTGATTCATTGAAAGTTGCTACAATGATTGTTTTTTGAAAAAAAAAAAAGGTAAAAAATTATATCACATGCATACAATCAACCGTTAGTTCAGAGTGAAACAAGGTTGAAGAAACTTACATAAATAAAGACCTAATTTTGATTGAAAAAAATCAAGGATTGAATGTCACATTGTCACAATAAACTTTTCCAATGCCTTGCAACAAAGCATAAGCCTCTTATTTATAGATTTTGAGAGCCTAAGCTTAGAAAGACATGTTGATTTTAGATATTCTTCCTATGAGTTGTCATCTTTATCCTCTGTGGATAAGGTTCACTTTTTTGCTTTATAAGTTGTCATCCTTATCCTTTGTGAATAAGATATTTGAAGTTAGTGAACTCATTTATTATTTTTGCATGCTTTGCTGATTTCACAATTGACGATTTTTTTTTGTTGTTTCGATTTAAAAAAAAAAATTAGGTAACATTTTGACGATTTTTTTTTTTAAAATTAGGTAACATCTGATGATTTCAATGGGGTTATTTGCTTACTGAATGATTGGCCAGTTGCTTGCATCCTTCCATTGGGCATGGAGTCTTCATATGGATCAAAAAAACTCTTTGCCTCATAAAAACATTGCTGTCAATTTACTTCAATTGAAAAGAGCCTGCTACAAAGAACTTGTGCATAAACCACTTAGGGAAAAAACACTTAAAACTTTGGCAAGAAAAAACACATATCCTAACCTATACTAACTAATAATAGTGATGTTCAAACAAATCCATTAATTGGTTTTGCAAAATAACTTCCTTTTTTAACCAACATAGGATGGTTTACATGATCATAAACCGTTGAGAGGAGATAAAACACAAATAGATATTCTATAAACTGCTACAATGCTTCATGAATGATGTAAATAAACTCACCCATCCTTTCATATTTATTATATATACTACTATCTTGAAGTGCATAGGTAAGCTAAATGCGTCCTTCCTCAGTTGCAACTTCATGCTTGGGTGCAAGCATGACTTGTGATGCTTTATGGGCCTCCATCCTGACTAAATGTTTGATAGGACACCTTCTTGAATGAACAAACTGAAATTCTCATTGCCGACTTCTTTTTGGACCGCTTCTTTAACGACATGCACTTTGGAATGATTTGGTTCATGTTCAAATGGAAACATGGCCACTTTCTCCTCTAGTTTGTGCTGCTCATAATTTATTGATTTAGGAGAAAATCTTGACATCAAGATTTGAACATACATCTTGTATGATGTTGGAAAAATGTCTTCATCAATTTCTAGCTTACCCTCATCATTTTTATCAATATGTTTATTCTTCAAAACAAGGCTATCTTCATTTTGCCCTTGGTAGATCAACACTTTATCAAAATTGCTTGTATCTCCTTGTTGTTCCAAAGCTATTCCTAATGTTGATGTTAGTATAAGCATGTCTTCTTCATCTTGTTCAACAAAAGAAGGCAACTCGTCAAACCAAAATGTACTTTTTTTCTTCACCACCTCCTTGCTTGTTATCTTGTTCTCCCAGTTGATTTGTTGACATAAACATTAATACATTTTCTTCACCTTCAACAAAAAATGGAAGTTCATCAAACAAGTTAGTCAAAACTTTAAATTCAACCTCTCTAAATTTCATTTCAACTTCTTGTCCTATTTGATTATTTTTATCACCCTCTTGCAACAAGTTTGATTTTTCTATACCACTTGGAGGTTCATCAGTGACAAGTTGCTTTTCTTTTGCCTAAAAAAACTCCTCTTTCCCACTAAACAAACTACCTTGATAAACAATAGGTCTTCTTTTGTAAATGGAAATGATGCTAGGACAAGAAGACTAATTTTGTGTGTTACACCCCGTTGCGTTGTTACCTATTTACTATTATCGTGATGAGTTAAATGCTTTAATATATGATTGTGTATTGTATATGAATCTTGATGGAAAAAATGATGAATGAATGTGCAATTCAATTTGATATTTTAGATGATTCTAAAGATGAAAATATATGATGCATGTGAATGAAATGTTATCAGCTAACTATTTTTGTGATGTACTAAGCTAAATACAGGAACATATTTGAACCTCCGAAAGAGGGGGAGTATCACTCAGGAGAAGAACTTGGTTTGGTAAACCCTAATAAGCCTAATTGAGAATACACACACTCACATCCTAGTTGGTTTAGTTGAATTAAGATAGTTCGAGAAATGGTAAGTAACCTTCTATTAGGGTTTGAGTATGTTTTGTATTGGTATGTGGTTTTAGTCTTTGAATGTTCTTGACTGGGAATATGTGATTGATTCTTTATGAGTGAAATTTCTTCCTCCTGTGTTCATATTTATATATTAATCGATGAAGTATATACATAGAATGTATATATTTACATGTCTATGATAACTCATACATGTGAATATATGCGTGCATGAGTATATGTAGGTAGCCGTATCTATGCATGCTCATGAACAGATAACCCATATGCATGGGAATATGGGAATATTGATTGGACAAATGTGACATATATATATATATATATATATATATATATTGATTGATGAATATACAAATATACATGTTTAAGTATGGATATTAAAATAATGTTATATATACATAATATATATAAAAAATATGTGTATAATTACGTTAATGTAAACATATATGCAAATATATTAATATATGTATGTATATAT
>VDFB02180396.1:0-17048 GCA_007258455.2 Sequoia sempervirens
GTTGGAAGTGGATGAAGCAAACTTAACAGATGGTTGTGGAGGACAATCTAAGACAATTTTTGTTTTGTAGTACTCCAAGAATTTGTGAAAAGGGTTATGTCTATTCCTACAACCAACAATAAGGAGAGGAGCTACTAGCTGAGGAATAGAGGCTGGTGGAGTAACAGGAAGCCCCGTCCAAGCCCTATATGGGGCCAAAACACCCTTCATTTTCTTCACAGCCTTGGGATTGCCCTTCTTGGTGGCCTTCACTCCAACATCAACTCCCTGCCATCACCTCCAGACCGTAGTCATGCTCGTGCAACCATCTTAACCTTTGCATATTGCGAGCGATAAATTATATTTTATCTTTAATTAGATAATAAAATATTATATATATATATATAATATGTCATGTTGAAATATCAGGGAATAGGGGACCCCAAAATGGAATGATGGAAAATAGGGGTATGATGGACCTATTCCTCTAATTTTATTCAAAATTTAAGCTACAAAGTGCCAATGAATGACAATAACCAAAAATAATAGGAACAACAACCAAAAAGGAAGATCTACAAAGGGGAAAATGATGTGCACTTTTCATCAAAATCCCTTTTTGGAGCTCACTGAGGACTCATTCACCCTATGACAAATGGGTCTTGGCTAGGGTTCCTGAAAAATGCTTTCTGGGTTCTCTTCTGTTATGTTTGCATTCCTAGATTCCCACTGTTAACTGTTGGAAAATTGAAAACAAATTCTGTAGAGGATTTTTTTTGATATGACAACTTTTCTTGCAACTTTGACAACTTTGCAACTTTCTCCATTTTTTCTCTTCAAGTGATCTTCAACCTAAAATATGCAATTTCACATCAAAGAGAGAAGAATGTTGTTTGTTAGGGAATGGGGGTTTTCCTTGGTCAAACCCCATTTTGGTAATTAAACCTTGAAATGATATAGAAAATCATGAAGGAATGATGAATGAACAACAATATGCAACAACTCACCAAACCTTATTTGAACCTTGGATTGTAGATTTACAATTAGAATGAAGTGGCCTTAATGGATGTAGATCTTGATCATGAAAATTTTCTTGAAACAATGCCTTTGAATACTTGGATAGATCTTGAACTCTACATAACCATATTAGCTCAAACAACATGCATGATGCAATAAATCTTTGACATGATGAAAGGAATCTTGATTGCTGCAATAATCTTCAATAAATATACCCTTGAATGCCTTGAAAATTCTCTTGAATGCTCTCTTGATCATAAACTTGCTATTAGGAATTTTTGCATTAAAAATCTAGGACGAACTTAGTGAAATAAACTCTTATCTATACATATCTTAATAGTAATTCCCAAAATTCAAATATCACAAGCCAACATTATTATGGATTTGAAATCATTAAAATACCACCAAAAACATAGTTTGAATTTAGGTCCTAGGTATAAGTGAGGACCCATTCGTCCTATGGAAAATGGGTCTTAGGTCACTTACCTAGGACACACATTGCTCAATGTTAAACATAATGTTATGGAATTTATGAATGTCAAGTTTTATCCCTTAGAATTTGCAATTAATTAGGCTTGGATTTGAATTAAACAGGCCAATTATGAAAAATTAACCTCAATCAATTAATGAAGCCCTAGATTAATGTGAAACTTTAAAGGCACACCTTACAACACCAAAAAAAAGGAATAATTAAGTCCATTTTAATTAAAAGGGCCCTAAACTTAATGTGAATATGTAAAACATATTACAACACTAAATTAAGGCATCATTAAGCTCATTTTATTATTAATTATTCATTCCAGAATTAAGTGTGAAAAAGGAATACTTTTTCCTACACTACACATGTATATAAAATCACCATTATATAAAAATATGGTGTGCATATATAAAAATAATGATACAATAATCTGCATAATGACAAGGCATAACTCTTGAGCCCTCAAGAGAAGGTGGCTGGTTTGAATATTGTGGTGAATATGTACAAAGGCTATGGATCATGAATGGGTCCTAGATCCACTTGTTTCTCTAGACCCTTGACCACACCCCTTATATTTTCTACCTCCTGTATGAGCTAAAACTCTTGCCCTTGTAGCACATTGATCTATACCATTACTTCTTGAATCTTGGATGGTCTAGGTTGGTGGATTTTATTGGTTGGACCCTCTATAAATTTTCTTAGCTTTTCCTAGCTAGCTTTGAAGAGTATGATGTGTAGTGTCTACACTCTCTACTCTCATTAGTGTTAGGTTTCACTTTAATATGAGTGTTTTGATTATAAGGGAAAAATAGGTTTTGAAGGGACCCAAAACCCTTTACAACTAAATAGACAAAAAGCTGCTCATAGATAAAGACATTGAATCATCAACAAAATCCAAAAACAAAAAAATAAAGAACCAAAAACAAAAGATAGAAACAAAACAAAACCCATAAAGGTACACTATTTCATGTTCTTTAAGGTGTTAGCCACCTCAAGTTCCTGGTTTCAAAGCATCTCGACCATTTCCATCAGTTCTTTCTTCTCCTCCTCAAGGGTTTTCCTTAGGTTACCCTTACCTCTTGTAATAGGGCCTTTAGCTTCATCCTTTCCAAACTTCTTCCCCTTCCCCTTTGAAACATGGTCCTTCTCCATTAGCTTTGAAAACTAAAGCTGATCTTCCCTTAGCTCACTTATCTTGTGAAAAAGGACCTCCAATGATTCAACACTATTCTTGACTGAACTGTGGTTGACTTGGAGAAGCTTCTTGATGTCCACATTGGTCTCATTAATATTAGCCTCCATTTCAGAGAGACATTGTTCACATAGGGACTTGAAATCTGTAAAGGAACACTCTAATTCCACAAGTCCTTCAATAAAAATATCCGAGGTAGTACCCTTTGGTATATTTTGCATATTCTCTTTCAGGCCCCTTATCTTGGTATTCACCCTATTAAATTCCTGTAGTGTCCACTTTGCTAGCTTGAAAGTACTAGTAGCCCCCACATGATCCATGTCCAGAAGCTCAAACATTGAAGTGTTGTCATCGTTTAGGTACAATAAATACTCAGAAAGAGGGTTTACCTTTAGTGGCTCTAGCTTACTAGAACTCAAATTAACCCCCTCCTCCTCATGCATAGCCTTCCCACTAGAATGCTCCACACTGGGCATCTGTCAAATGGGGGTCACTAATTAATTTAATATGAGTATTGCTACCAAGGTAATCACCTAGTTTTTATCTATAGTGAGGGACACTACATCTACAATAGTGTGATACCCTCATACTCTCACATCTTTATATATAATTCATAGCTAAATAACAAGATAAAAAATATGTGTGTCTACTTATCATTTGTTGTGGCTAGAAATTGGCTTGCACACTAAGCTCAAGTTACACACTAAAGACCATCTCTATAATAACTCAACTAATTAAGTCAAACCACTCTTATATAAACACTATAAAAATATAATAAATTTCTATCACACATACATCTAGTATTCTAATAAAATTAAGATGCATCATAAAAAACATTCTCACTAGGTCCCTAATCTTCTAGTTGGGATACAAGGGAGATGAAGGTATCACAAGTGTTATTGTTGGTTCCATCATATCTTTAGTCAGTGTTGGAATGGTGGAGAACTTCACAACATATACACTACTTGAATCTCCCTACATGGTCTAATTAGGGGAACCATTGGCATATGGTAGTGGCTACACCACCTGAGGTTAGGCCCTAGGCCTCTCCTTTTCTATAGCTCTACCCTCATATCTTTGATTTTGTGGCCCTAATACTAGTACAAGTGAAACCTCCTCTTCCTCCTCCCCTAATCTCAATGGCCCATACTATTATATAGGGGCATCCATTGGATCTTGATCAGATCTATTTGTGATACCTAACACTATGTAGCAAACCCTTTTACCACCTTAATCTCATCCACATCTCGTATATGATTTTCATCCTCTCCCTCACTATCTAATTCATTGATGGAAACATCTATGAATATGGGTTGGGTCTAGTTCTCTAGTTTAATAATGTTGTGGTGAGAGTACATGTAGGTAGGTACAACTAGAGGGATCCACTACACTTGATTGAACTATCTCACCACCCACCTATGGTAGAAGGAGATGATGATATGGTTGAGGTGATTCCAAATCTCATTGCATCCTCACTAATTGTTAGTCCCTCCAAAATCAGTATATCATCTATCTATAAGGTATCTAGATAAAATCTATGTTAAGAAGCCTATAGAAATTATACCAAAAGAAAAGAAAATATTTGAATTTCCATTGCCTCCTTAGTAGATAGGATTGTGCCCTTGATATATCCCACATAATCATGAATGAATAGTTGATTGGTTTCCTGAAGGTAATGTTATTGAAGTCCCATAATTAAAGGAGTGTGCAAGTCATGAGATTATGGACCTCATGGTGCATGCAATAGCCTAGGTTGTGCTATAGGTGGGAAACCATGCATTGTCCACTTGTAAATACAATCCCACTATCCATAACTTGAATGGTATGAACAAGACCACCATGAAAGCATGTGCATTACCCATCCTATGCAATACACATAGCGATTATGGTGAGGTATATAGATCTAAAAAGTGAGATAGGAATGTATCCCTACTTTAACCACCTCATATATATGTGTCTAAACATGTCCTCAAGTATGATCTAATTAAACACATACATATTCATTCTCTATAAACATGGCATTGATTAAATGTTCTCAACAATTGACACCTAACAACCTCAAACACGTAGTCTAAGGATTCAATATACATCCTTGAGTGTTACCATCATCTCTCCCATTGAAAGAAAAATGAGCCATTTGCATCCCATCTCACAATAGTTGCCACATGTGCATGTGATCACGAACCACATATTTGGCATAATGTATGCATACTATACACCCACCTACTATAGTAGCATGATATCTTGATGGTAAAAATATATAAGGTGATTCCTAAAGGATGCTTGTCCTCTTGGATGCTGGGACACCCTAAGGATACTAGTGCACCCTTTTGATGCTTATATTTCAGTTAGATACTAGAATTTATGTAGGATTCCTTCATGAGGTGTGGGCACCATCAAGAATAAAAAAGTCAACAAAAAAGTACCCTAAATTTAAAATAATTCACCCACCTCTCACATGACAACTAGTAAATGCATGGAAATAGTATACAAAAAGGGGGTCAAAAGTGGAAATGATTTTCTTGAAATAAGCTAAACCTAAACTTGGATAAGTAATTTGAGTTGCATGCACTTAAAATTTGAAGATATGACAAGAACAAAAAAATGTAGTTGTAGACACCTAAATTTGGACACTTAATTTATCCAAATTTATCCCCTTTTGTCTAAACATCTGTTTATTTGCATTAATTAAGTAATACTACTATTATTTAATTAATACCTCTAAAGTTCTTCTAATCTCTAAGGTATTTAGTTAATAATTAAATACCTTATCTCCTTATCCTCCTTTCATTAAATGAATTAAATAAATATGACATTTATTTAATTCCTCACATGTGACATCCTCCATCATTTTCATCTAATCCTAATCCATCTTCTAATCTCATCATTAGGATGTGCACATGCTTAATCCTTGATTAGGATGTGTCACATCCTCCAACTTTTGCAAGTTGGCCTCTAATATCTCTTAGTCACCTAACCCTCCTCTAATCCTTTATTAACTAGCCTAATCATTTTCCCAAGAAAATTTTAAGTCTTTTTATCCTTCCAAGGAATATTAAATTCCTTTTTCTCTTCCCTATGTGATCTTTGACTTGTCATATCAAGTCACATGTGAACTCTTCCCCATGGAATCTTTGACTTGTCATATCAAGTCACATGTGACAAGTGCTTACCTTTTAGGCACCTTGTTTTATCCAAGGTACTTTCTACCTCTCCATTTGGAACCTTGTCTTATCCACAAGATTCCCCAATCATGTGAATTTTAAATTCACTTTTTATTCCTTTAAGGAATCTTCTCATCTCCCAATGTACTTTCAAGGTACATGTCCTTCCTCCATATCATGTACTCTCCTTCCACCTCACCTACACATCATCACATCCTTATCCACTTCACATGACACATGTCAAGATGTGAGGGCTTGTGAGTCCTCAAATCACCATAACCCTACATCTTGGCCTTGTTGGTTTAATCTCAATCGTCCATTTCTCTAGAGAATTCAAAATTCTCTATAAATACCCCCTCTTTTCTCTCATTTAGAGAGGAGATTATTGTGCTAACCAAACTCTTGCAAAATTTTCATTTGAGCCATACTTAGCTAGAATTCTCATTTGCTTGCATACAACATAACATCCTCATTTATTTTCCATCCATATTGCATCTCATTCATACATATTTTTCCATCAAGAAGAGAATATATCACATCAACAATCGAAGGGCCAACCAAATGAGCAACTTAACAAGGTATTATCGTTCTATCTATTTTATTAGGTTTACCTTTTAGCCCAATCTTGAGGTGTTAGGTGTTTAGGTGGTTTCTTGCATGTCTTGTGTTGCTACTTATTTTTGGGACTACGTTTACTCCTAATCACATTTATGGCATGCCTAGTGGGACCCACAAATGGGTTTGCATCTTTCATGTTTGCTATTTTTTTCACTTTTTGCAGGTGCAGGTTGCAGAGGGGTGGACCCGACTTAGTAGAGGGGCGGACCTGTCCTTCAGGGGCAGACCTACCAATCTAGGGGTGGATATGAGCTCTAGGGGAAAAATTGACCTAGTAGACAGGAAAACTTGACCTCTAAAGGTGGACCTGACCTTGCCCAGGGGCGTACTTGCCCTTTGTAGACTCCAAAAATTGAAAATTTGTGATTTTTTCACAGAGAGGCGGACCTGACCTCTTCTAGGGGTGGATCTGACCTGGTAGACAGGTGGACCTAACCTCTAAAGGCGGACCTAACCTCCATAGGTGGACTTGACCTTGCCAAGGGGCATACCTGCCCTCCAAAGACTCTAGAAACTGAAAATTTATAGTTTTTTCACAGAGGGGCGGACCTGACCTTCAAGGGAAGACTTGACCAAGTAGAGGGGCATAACTGACCTCTTCCAAGGGTAGACCTAACCTTTAGGGTCAGACCTAACCTAACAGAAGGGCAGACTTGACCTGCACAACTTTTTTCAGAAGGTCAAAATTGAATTTTAAGCATGTTTTTTAGCTGTTTTGAGTGTTTCTGACCTCCTAATGTGTCCTATTTGTGTCAGTGCAAGCATTTGAGTAGTGTTTTGGTGAAAAAATAAAAAGAAATCACTAACAAGTTTCTTGCAGGTTTATCCATCTTAAAACTTTTATCAGTTGTTGTTGACCATTTTTCAGTAATTTAGGAACATAGATTAATTAGGGGGAGTCAATTAACCCTGTGTGCCATGTCTTCGGTAAGCTATTGACGTATCCAATCCCCTTGCACCATTTGGCGATCCTGGGTGACAAGAAATCATAGCTCACCAAGTCCTTTTTTGTGTCACCCTTTTTCTTTTTATTAGGGGACCTGCTTGGGGATTTCATCACCCCAAGGGACGATCCCAACCACGCGTACTGGTGGGGTATATAAAGGGGGAGAGCCAAAGTTGTACCCCAATCCAACTGTGTCGTAATGAGCGAAGCTTCAGGATGACGTGAAGAGTTGGTTCAAGCCTTTAGTATCTCACTAAGGTTCCTAACTCATGCTTGTGACGGGTTGGTGTTCACGGTTTGGGCCTCACATACCGGGTGTATATCAAGGACTCCTTAGCAACCATGTTCATCCTAGAATAAAAGAATTTGTTGGCCATACCCCATTCTACTAGTCTTAGGATTGTGCTACTTGAACTATTTTCTTTGTACGAAACTAGTAATTTTCTATTCAGTTGAGTCAGCCTTATCCTCTGTCTACTGTTTGCTATGCTTATTGGGTCCTTTGCCTTAGTTTTTTTTCTTCTAAAAATCAAGTTTAGACTCATTTAGGGGTGGACTTGACCTTTTTTAGGGGTAGACCTGACCTCTGAACCAACCCCTTTTTAGCCTATTTTGTCAGTTTTATCCAACTTTCAGTCAGACAGGTGTACTTGACCTCTTTGAGGGGTAGAATTTCCCTCCAGGGGTGGACTTGACCTATCCCAGGGGCAGACCTGACCCTTGAGCAGTTAGTTTTATCATCCGTTTCATCATTCTGGACACCCGTTTCATCATTTTGAGCACCCGTTTCGCTGTTTCGATCACTCGTTTCGCTGTTATGAACATTCATGCACCCATTACAATAATCCATTCCTCATCCCAAGCATTCATCCCCTTGATCTGAGCATTCATTTCCTTGTTTTGTGCGCCTGTTTTTCACTCTCAAACAACTATTTTTGTTCGTTTTCAATTTTGGGGGCATACCCGACCTCTAGGGGTGGACCTGACCTTTTCTAGGGGTGGAATTGACCTTTTCTAGGGGTGGACCTGACCTTTTCTAGGGGTGGAACTACCCTATTAGGGGCGGAATTGACCTTGGAGGGGCAAACTTTCCCTTGGATAGGCTTCCCAGACCCTAAAACAATTGTTTTTACTTGCTTTTTCAGCTGTTTTGTCTTCATTTTTTATCATTTTCAATCATTTTCACTTGTTCTTCTTTGGAGGGGTGGAATTTCCCTAGTAAGGGCAGACTTGACCTTGTAGGGGCGGAATTTCCCTTGGATAGGCTTCTCGGACCCTAAAACAACTATTTTTACTTGCTTTTTCAACTGTTTTGTCTTTGTTTTTCATCATTTTCAATTGTTTTCACTCGTTCTTCTTTGGAGGGGCAGAACTGCCCTAGTAGGGGAAGAATTCACCTTGGAGGGCCGCACTTTCCCTTGGATAGGCTTCCCAGACCCTAAAACATGCATTCTTGCTTGCTTTTTCGATTGTTTTGTTTGTCAATTTTCATTGTTTTTGGTGTTTTTCACTTGTTCTTCTTTGGAGGGGAAGACCTGCCCTAGTAGGGGTGGACCTGACCTTGGGGGGGCTGACTTGCCCTTGGATAGGCTTCTCAGACCCTAAAACGGGCATTGTCACTTGCTTTTTCAGTCGTTCTCAATCATTCTCGCTTATTACCACCTTGTTGAGTGAGTCCCCCATCATTTTGAATGAATTTTCTTCTTACATAGCCAATCTTGTCTCCCAATCTGCACATCTGTTAATCCATTTCGATCAATCGTTTACTCATTTCAAGCTTTCATTCATCCATTCTAAACATTTTTTCACCCTCTTCGATCATTCTTTTACTCATTCTAAGTAAATGTTCATCCATTTCGAACCTCCTTCTATCATTTCAAACTCTCGTTCAATCGTTCTGTCCATTTGTTTACTTGTTCCGAGTGATCTTTCATTCATTCGAAGCTTTCCTCTCCTCGTTCAAAGAATTGTTCATCCATTCTTAGCAGTCATTTTCTCATTCCGAGTAACCATTCATCCATTCCAAACATTCGTTCTCCTCATTTCAAACTCTCATTCACTCCATTTCTGATCAATTGTTTACTCATTTCAAGCTTTCATTCATCCATTCTGAATATTTGTTTACTCATTCTGAGTAGCTGTTCATCCATTCCAAACATTTGTTCTCATTCCGATCACTCGTTTCTCTATTCTGATCATCCGTTCACTTGTTTCGAGCCTTCATTCATCTGTTTCGAGAGCCGTTCTTCCATTCCAATCATTCGTTCACTCATTTAGAGCCTTCATTCATCCATTCCAAGAGCCATTCATCCATTCTGATCATCTGTTCACTTGTTCCAAGTAAACATTCATCCATTTCAAACTTCCATCTCCTCGTTCCGAGAGTCATTCATCCATTCTTAGCAGTCGTTTACTTGTTCTGAGTATTCGTTCATCCCTCTCAATCATCTGTTTACTCATTCCAATTAATATTTCATCTATTCCAAACCTCCTTCTCTCATTCTGAGCAGTTGTTCGTCCATTTCTATCATCCATTTCATCATTTTCCCCATTTGAATCCCCTAAACTTTGAATTGACCTAAGTGTCTGAATTGATCGTCATCATCAACATCTGCTTAGGATTGTTATCCATCCTAAGTTAATCATCATCGTCGGCCCAATCAATCCACTTTCAATCTCAAAGTGAATTCGGTGTCGCAATCATCTATTTATCCTTTAATCCAGTCAATTAGTATCCCAAGTCACTGAGGGTAGTCTCTGAATGAGGTTTTCCAATCCCTTTCGTCATCCTATCCGATCCATCAGTCGATCTTATGAATAATCAATCGATCTTATCAATAATCGATCGATCTTATCCAATCCAATCCAATCCAATCACATCCCTATCCAATCACTTTCGACCCAATCAATCTACTTCCATCTTGAAGTAGATTTGGTGTCGTAATCATCCTTTGATAATCAAATCCAATCATCAAAATCAATCACATCACCTCATCCAATCATCTTAATCTCATCTTTAATCCAATCCCGATATGAGCTTGACCTAAATCCCGACTTGAGCTATAGTCCATTTCCATCCAAAATATTTGATCCATCCTCTTTATCCTTTCATCATCATGAATCCTTATCCTCCATCAATAGTAGTCAAGGGAAACCCTAATTATGTCGACGACGATAACAAGAGTCTTATTCATCCAGAAGTATACGACATAGATCCCCTTGACATTATCATCGCTAGTAAGCTTTCTCCATCCACTTCCTGCAATCCAATCACCCCTTCAAGCTATCCCGTTATGTCTTCATCCATGCCTAATCATGCTCCTTATGCTACCTTTGACAAGGGATGTCTAGTATCTTCCTCATTCACATATTCGTCATATCCTTCATCTACATCATCCCCTTATCCAACACCTGCATCCTCTTATCCTAATTTTCCAACCTAGTACTCCTCTTACACTCCCTGATCCATGTCCCACTATCCTAATCCTCCATACCAATCAACCTATTCTAATCCTACATCCACACCTTCTTGTCTTAACCCTACACCTCCATCAATTTACCCTAATCTGACATTCTCATCTCTCTATCCTAATCCAACATCCACGTCTTCCCATCCTAATCCACCATCCCAATATCCTTACTAAAATCCTAATTCACCATTCCAATATCCTTACCTTAACCGTCCATCCAATCCTAATCCTCCATCTACTCCTAGTCTTCCATCCAATCCAGTTCCTCAATCTAATTCTAATCCACCAATCCATAACCCTAATCCCCTACCAATCCCTAATCCTTCATCCACTCTTAGCTCGCCATCCAAGCCTCAAGCATGAAAATTTCTCACTCCAGAAGTTCTCCAAAGACTCATGACAAAGAAGACATTCCCTACTCCACATCTTGAAGTCGTGGAACCATGCCATCCCAATTCGTCATCCATTGTCACTAATGATGAGACCCCTCTCCAGCCCACACCTATTGTTGATGCTACCACCCCTAGCACCACTCAAACCATCAAAATCATCAAACCCACTGAATCCATTGAGCCCCCATCTCCTACTCCAAGATCAGCCGAGCCCATCAAAAATAACCAAATCCAATCCACTCCTCCCACTCCTAGTATTATCTTAAAATCCATTCCCATGAACTCCATGAATCCTCCATCCTTCCATCTCCCCCACTTATCATACCACCCACACAAGATGAGTCATGCCAAGAGCCTGATCCAAAGCATGCTTTCATATCCCCTTTTTCACATCAAGATCCTGTCGACCCATCTAGCCCATCTCCAGATCATAGTCTCCCATCCGTTCCATCCCATGATCCATTTTTCTCTCATAAGCCCTTATCTCCATCTCCATCACATGAGCCCTTATCTCCTACCATCAAAAATCTAGATACTATCATATCCCCTAATCCCTCTCTTGATACCACCCATCAAGATGCTACTATCCCCTCATTTCCATTTGATGATCCTCCACCATCACTTAACCATACCATCCCCACACCACTTTTATATCCCCTTGGTACTCTCACATTCTTTCATGGTGGTCTCCTTTCAGAAGAAGAAAAAAAAAAATACACCACCCATCCTCCTTCGCCTAATAATGGACTCCCGCCATTTTTTTAGAATAACAAAAATCCTGTCATGGATCGAATGCTCAAGAACATGAACTATCAAGGAAAAGGTTTAGGCCTTCATGAGCAAGGTATTTTAGAACCCATCCAGGTCAAAGAATAACTCTGTATGCAAGGTCTTGGATCTAGTTCCCAAGACTCACAATCTAAAGATGTTGGTACAACCTCCAGATGTCCTCAACGAGTCCCTTTCAAAAGAAATATGGGCTCTTCCCATTTCCCCACTAGATCATATGCTTCCATCCCTCCTCCTCCATCGAATCACCTCACAATAACCATCCATATTCCTCCTTCATCTGCTCCATCCATCTTGGGTCCTTATGTCCCTCCACTCACTACATCTATTTTGAGCCCTTATATCCCAAAATCACCTCCTCCATCTCATCCTATCCATCCTTTCATCCATCCATCACCTATCCATGTCATCCATCATAAAAATCCCACTCACATGTCCCCTAATCAGGATCAACAAAGGCACATACCCATGCATCCTCCATCTACACATACTCCCCATAATCCTACCTCCATCACTCCACATTATCCATCTCCTCACACCCATCCCAATGCTATTAAAAGCACTTTTGATGTTAATGTGAAAATACATGAGTCTAAACATCCACATGAATCAAAAAATCCTCATGTCCCCTCTAAAAGACATGTTGAAAAGAAGAAAAATCAAAATCATACCCATCGCCACAAAGGCCCACCAAAGAAAAAATCAAAACCATGTGGAGCCCAAAGAAAAAAGATGCAACGCCTTCCAATGAACAATCTGTAACAACATCCAAATTTTCTAATCCTAAAGCTAATCATATCCCCCTTTCATCTCCTAAATTTGTTTTGGGTCCTTATGGCCCAAAATTCACTATCCCATCTCCTCCATTATCCCCGCATTCTCAATCCATTAATCCTCCTATCCTTTCACATACACCACCACATGTGCCAATGTTGGTCCTGAACTCACCACCCCATCACACACCTACCCGATCATTCTATCCATACCCTTTCTAGCATCCCATCTATTATCCCACATATCTTCCCCATCAAATCCCTCTAATTCATCCTCTTGTATAATCCATTTATCCTAATAAGGTTGTACCAACATCAAACAGTTGCTTCACACATGGGCTCTTAATACCTCATATGGAACTTGATGCTTGATTCCACCATCCATCTCCTTATCTCATGTATTCCAAATTCACTTATCCACATCCCTATCTTTATCCATCTCCATCCACCTTCTATCCAAAAAAATAAAAAAATCCAGAAAAGTCACAATAAAAAAAGAAGTAAAAAGAAATAATTCATCCAATGGTGAAAACTTGGCAAACAAGTGCCTTAGATAAGTACCATGATGAAAACCTGGAAAATAGGCGTCATGCGTAAATCCCCATCCGTCCTTTTCCACACTTCGGGGTAGCTTCCTGATATGCATTCCCTCCATCCGCTATGCTTCCTAATATGCATTCACTCCATTTGCTATACTTCTTGCTATTCCTTCAGCTATGCACCCATCTTCCTGCTATACATCTTCTTCATTTCCGCATACTACTATCATATCCCATTTATCTCCAATCCCTCCATCCTTCTTGTGATCTTGACAGGGGCACCTATCTATGCATGCTTTGGACACCTCTCGGTATACATTCCCTTCATCCATGCTCTATCATAATCCTTATCCACATCCTCTACCTTCTTTCTCCACTCGTCTTGCATCCCTCCTGCCTCATGACACATGACATATTTAGAGTGGGGGCACTTATCTCCCTTTGTGACTTAGTCCTTGGAGACATCATCCATCATACAATCCCCTCCTTCTCCCCATCCTTATCTTCCTATCCAAACAATTCCTTTCATCTACCCATCATTATCTTCCTATCCATTCAAACAATCCCCTCCATCTCCCCATCCTTATGTTCCTATACAAACAATCCATTTTATCTCCTCATCATTATCTTCCTATCCATTCAAACAATCCCCTCCATCTCCCCATCCTTATCTTCAGATCCCTCCACACAATCCTTTTAACCTCCCTATCCTTATCCCCCTATCCATCCATCATATATAGCATCCCTTTCATCTCCCCATCCTTATCTTCCTACCCGTTTATCTTTATCCTCATCCCATCTCATAATCCCTTGTCATTGGTATCTAGCTATAGGCTACTCCCCATGCAACCCAATTCCATCTATCTCATCATCATCATTCCCATTTTCTTTCACACATCTTTCTAATCTCCTATCCTTTCTCATCATTCATCCATCCATCATATCATCCTCCCCATTTATCTGTTGATGCTTTGAATAACTATCCCATCCCTGAGCTTCATGTGATCGTCATCATCCTATCCAATCCACCAAGTCTATCTTGCCTCATCATATTGGCCCCATCATTTTATCCCCTTCTCAGGGTTATCTTCTCATCATCCTTTATCCATTGTTTGTCTTTGGCCTTCTGTCGAATTATGTTGCCCTTGCACTTTCACGTAGGAAAGGTCGATCATTCGATCTACCCCCGAGGCTTTGTCCATCCTGTCATCCATCGAGGTCTCCATCATCCTCTTTCCGCTTTTATCCCTGGTCAGTCGTCAACCTTTCATTGAACTATCATCTTGCATGTATCCCCCATCCTCTCATCTATCAAATTTTCTCCCATCCATTCATCCTTCATCACTCTCCCCTTTTGGCTTATAGCTTGACTAGGGAAACATCACATTTGTCCTTACATCCATTTGTGCTTCATCCATTTATTACTTATCATCTTCCTCATCTCCTCTCGCATCACATCATCCATTTTGAGAGCACACCCATGTTCTCTTGAACCCGCATGTCCTCTCGAGGGGGCATCCTTAATCCATAACCTTCATCATCACTCCCACCACCTTTCTTCATAGTCATCCCTTTGATGGCTGGGGCAACTTTCCCAATCTAACCATCTTCTTTCGGGTTCTATGTTTTAATCTTCTTTGAAATGATGCTACTTCGTAACACCATCTGAAAGAGGGGTAAAATGTAGACACCTAAATTTGGACACTTAATTTATCCAAATTTATCCCCTTTCATCTAAACATCCGTTTATTTGTATTAATTAAGTAATACTACTATTATTTAATTAATACCTCTAAAGTTTTTCTAATCTCTAAGGTATTTAGTTAATAATTAAATACCTTATCTCCTTATCCTCTTTTCATTAAATGAATTAAATAAATATGACATTTATTTAATTCCTCACATGTCCTCCATCATTTTCATCTAATCCTAATCCATCTTCTAATCTCATCATTAGGATGTGCACATGCTTAATCTTTGATTAGGATGTGTCGCATCCTCTAACTTTTGCAAGTTGGCCTCTAATCTCTCTTAGTCACCTAACCCTTCTCTAATCCTTCATTAACTAGCCTAATCATTTTCCCAAGAAATTTTTAATTTCTTTTATCCTTCCAAGGAATATTAAATTCCTTTTTCTCTTTCCCATGTGATCTTTGACTTGTCATATCAAGTCACATGTGAACTCTTCCCCATGGAATCTTTAACTTGTCACATCAAGTCACATGTGACAAGTGCTTACCTTTTAGGCACCTTGTCTTATCCAAGGTACTTTCTACCGCTCCCTTTGGAACCTTGTCTTATCCACAAGATTCCCCAATCATGTGAATTTTAAATTCACTTTTTATTCCTCCAAGGAATATGCTCATCTCCCAATGTACTTTCAAGGTACATGTCCTTCCTTCATATCATGTACTCTCCTTCCACCTCACCTACACATCCTTACATCCTTAGCCACTTCACATGCCACATGTCAAGGCTTGTGAGTCCTCAACTCACCATAGCCCTACATCTTGGCCTTGTTGGTTTAATCTCAACCGTCCATTTCTCTAGAGAATTCAAAATTCTCTATAAATACCCCCTCTTTTCTCTCATTTAGAGAGGAGATTATTGTGCTAACCAAACTCTTGCAAAATTTTCATTTGAGCCATACTTAGCTAGAATTCTCATTTGCTTGCATACAACATAGCATCCTCATCTATTTTCCATCCATATTGCATCTCATTCATACATATTTTTCCATCAAGAAGAGCATATATCACGTCAACAATCAAAGGGCCAACCAAAGGAGCAACTTAACAAGTTATTATCGTTCTATCTATTTTGTTAGGTTTAAATTTTAGCCCAATCTTGAAGTGTTAGGTGTTTAGGTGGTTTCTTGCATGTCTTGTGTTGCTGCTTGTTTCTGGGACTACGTTTACTCCTGATCACAGTAGTACTTTAAATCTAGTTTCTAAAATAGTAAAGTTTTTAAAAAATAGTTTAGATTAATAGGATTAAATGTTGCATGCAAACAAAAGTGTTTAAATTTTTCTCACTAAAATATAACATAGTATTTGGTGTGTGCACCCCTATTTCTTTTTTTCATTTAGTATTTTTAAAATCAATTTGGTAGAAATATAGCTAAGAGTGAGTATTAGACATTGTGTGTTTTTTTATAATATTTTATTTGATTTTTTTTTGTGATTTTTCAAATTTGATGTGTCATAAAAATAAATTACTAAGGTGCACATTACATAACTTGCACAAAAACAATTGAAAATATAATTTTATTTATTTCTAATATATAATCCTATATATATTTATTAAATTTTAGTAACCAGATCAAAAGTTATAAGGAAAAATAAATACATAAGTATTTGAGGAATATAGAAACATTAGTAAAATAAATAAAAAATAAATATGTTAATGTATTTCAAATGTAAAAAAATTATATGGTTAGAAAAAATAAGAAGATGTGTGACATTTTGGTGGTAATTTTATTGAATATTATTATACAATGTGTAAACTTGATGACGTGTAAGTTAAAAAACTTCATTGAAGGTTAGAAGCATGTGAAATGGAGAAAAAATAATAGTCCAATACTTTAGGCTTGTTATCAAAACATATTCCAAAACAAAAAGGGCATAATTTTTTTTGACTAAAAATTGTGAGCATGTTATGTTTAAAAAAATGTGGTTACATTTTTAAAACATAA
>VDFB02180398.1:0-27253 GCA_007258455.2 Sequoia sempervirens
CAGGATTGTTAGTTTCCACTATTTTTGAATGGTATGGTCATGATGGGGCATATCCATGCCTCAGTGCATTCTTGGGGCAGGATAGTTGTTGTCTCGAAAGTGAGTCATGCCTTTTACAAAAGGGAAATTACTAGTAAAAAGAAATTGCAAGTTACTTTCAAAACTAAATAATCTATTTTATAATTGAAGAATGGTGACCTTGAATAGGGGTGTTTCATTATTCAATTGTATATTTAAAATTAAATATAAATAAATGCATTTGGCTTTACTAGCATGACATTTTATTTACATCAATTACATATTTTAAAAGTAAAAATAAATGTGTTTGACTAAACCAATCACAAGTTTTATAGGTAAGAAAAAAAAAACAAAGAAGATTTATATTAATTTAATAAATCATTAAATTAAATCAAATCAAAACAACTAATTGTTCAAAATGGAGAATAAATATTTGAAAATGAAAAATCATAAAACAAACTAGCTCTAATTGTTAGAGAAAATAAATAAATAAATTCAATAAATAAAATCATGACATCTTATTCTCATCCACTTCATCAACACCCAACATCATCCTTAATAATCTATAGATTGAGATCACTCCTCATCTTTCATATATCTACAATGTTAGTTGAGCAAATAGATATTGTCACAATGAACAATATAGATTATCAATACATAACTTATTCTAAAATGATATGCTTACAATAATCAATCAATTGAGTCCAATAATTAAATATTATAAAATTTATTTCCCTATTAAATTTCCTTTAACTTATGACACCTATGACAGATATTAGAATTCCTTTTGTCCTTAAAATTAAAATAATTAAAAAGGGGCATTACAATATAAAAATAAATTGATTTTAATTTGAAACATGTTATTATAAAAAAGAGTTTAAATTTTAGTAGATATAGTAGTAAAATGAGGAATCTGGCAAGATGTAGGAATGATAGAAGATAAAGAGGTAGGTGTGACACTAGAAGGTAAGAATACTATTAGCATAATATGAAGGTATAACACTAGTAGAATAAGAGTAATGTATGGACTAGTAGGGTGAAATGAAGAGATGTCACAAAAGATGGGTGGAAACATAAAGGTGTGTTTCATTTGTGAAATATTTTCACAAAAAAAAATTCTTAAGAAGAAAAAATTGTTTAATACTTTTGATTTAAAGTCTCTCATTTGAAGGTATAATATCAACCATGTGTCAATGGGGTTTGGATGAAGGTCAAGGGGATTCAAATGAGGGTATTTTTTACTATTTTTTTAACATTTCAAGCCAAAAAAAAACATGTGAAATGACCTTCATCCTTGTGTTTGATAAAAAAATAATATTAGGGAAAGATTTTGATAATCAAATAAAGTCTCCATGATATGATATTTTAAGCAATTATAGCCCTCATAGTAAGCTTTCTTTAAAAAAAAATCTAATATTATTTATATTTTCTATTTTCTAGTGAACATAGGGTTTCACCAAACATAAAGGTCTTTGTTCAACACATATGAAGAAATAGAAAAAAGTAGAAAAAATTTTGAAACATATATTTTCCTTTTGTATTGATATCATTATTTCAACAAAAAAAAATAATTCATATACAAATAAATTTATGTTGTTTGAGAAAATGTGTCTAAATTATAATCATTTGAATTAAAATATATATATATATGCAACAAAAATGCATGCACTAGATATTAGTGTTAATGGTTTGTGCTCAAGAAGTTATAGATTCATCTTATTTAGAGCTCAACTTATATAGTATGAGAAAATGTTGCTCATTAAAAATATTATAAAGTTAAATAAAATAGCTATTAACAAATGAAGTAAATTATTTAAAATAAAATAAAATATATAGTTAGAATTTACATATGAAATCTCAAAATTATTAGTTTGTATTTTAAAATTCTTAACAATTTGCTTGCTATAAGTGATAAACATTTAAAATTTGGCTAAAAATACCAATTTGAGTATCTTACTTAGGTCAAGAATTGATTCAAAAATGAATGTGGAAAGTAGGTGGGACATTAGTAGGATATGTGTGAGACATGCTACTAGAGGAAGGAACGTTTAAGAAAATGAGTCATACTAGAAGGAATATGAGAAACCTTAGGAGTGGCAATGGAGGAAGAAATTTGGTGGGAGGTGGAAAGATACACTGTGCAAAGAACTTGAAGAATTAACCTTACTACCAATGCCTTGAAAATATCTAAACCGAAGGTCCTATCAATCAATAACTTGTGAAGAGTAATTTAACTAATTGTGTAGGAGAAGCAACACTAGCTAATTTAGTATGAAAGAGTAATTGAGCAATGAGAAAGTCATGCCTATCTATTCGGTCCAAGTGCACCTCATGATCAACATCATTCTCCTCATTATGGTTTTATCTATCATATAAGTAAATATCTCATATGATCAATTGAATTACATTCCATTGTAGGTTTAAGTCAATAAATTCTTCTCTTGATGGGAAGGGAGGATGATTGTGAGATTGTTGAATAAATGAAAACTTAAACCAAGCTAATTATCAATCGTTCTCTTTAGTCTCTCAATTTTATATGAGATAAGCATTGTCAAATAGTGTGGAAAGTAGTCAAGGATCCCAAAGTTTCCCATTTTACTTAGTTTTTTATTTACCATGACCTTTCTATTGACACCCATGCAATATATATTACTTTATATAATCCAAGATCCTTTTTGTAGGAAACTAGAAATCCTTCTTCATTTTTTCTATCTTTGTGTTACCTAAAATTCTTGGATCCGTGTGATTTTTTCTATCCTCTAAGGTATAAAATCTTCACTTGGTACAATTTCCTCAATTTTGTGACAAATTTTCCCATAGAGTTATCCCATCTATGACATTTTTCAAATTGAGAATTCTTTTTTGTATCTAGAAAGATAAAAATGACTATTTTTGCTTGCTTTATTATGGATACTAATTTTATATTTACTCTAAACCAATGATGATTTCAAATATAATCATGCA
Organism: Sequoia sempervirens; assembly: GCA_007258455.2. Classification (NCBI taxonomy): domain Eukaryota; kingdom Viridiplantae; phylum Streptophyta; class Pinopsida; order Cupressales; family Cupressaceae; genus Sequoia; species Sequoia sempervirens. The sequence goes on from VDFB02180398.1 coordinate 2,983, forward strand.
AATTTAAGTCCAAGCCAGCAAGGTGACACTAAAGATCTAGTATCTTCAAACCCTACTCAATCATGAGGGGAACACCCTTTAAATTGTGGCTAGGATTTTGCTTGAACTTTTCCATCTTATGCTAGATCTCTTTATTGGGATCCATGACAAAAAATCACAATGAGTCTTCTTAGCATTACCCACATAGTTATTGGAGAGTTTCCACTCCTCCCCTACCATCATTGATTAGGCATCATATGGCTAGACCTTATCACCACCTCCACTTTTTTCCCACTAGGGTGGGTGATTATCTCTGTTTCTCTTGTGTCCTCTCAATAGTGTGGGTGGGCCCCTCTAGTTCAAGGAAAATTCCCTTATTTGGCCCTTGCTATATCCACACTGAATACTATTTTGAATCAATCATGTGGATCTAGAAGGAGAAAATGATCTTACTAGCCAAGAACTTGTGGAGGATGTCAAAGATCTATCAAGTGGAGGGTGGGATAACCTTGATGCCAGGAAAGATCCTCTTCTCACCCCCAACAATAAAATTTCTCTTGCTATATAATTATAATGGTTTATTTTTATTTTTACTAATCTAGTGACTTGAATGTTGTTTCCCTTAAGGAGTTATGCTATGTTGTTTTGTGTGGTTGTTTCCTTTTTGTGGGCCACATGTTTATTTTTCTCTTGGCTTTGCATGTTTGACTTTGGAGTGTGATCCCATGTAGCCCATATTTTTTGATGATTTGGTTGTATGTTTTAACTCTTATTTTTAGTATATGGTCTTTTTATAAAAGAAAATTGATAGTCTTTTGAGGTATGTATCTACAACTTGCATATGATCTCATGTTCAAGAATTTGTATCTAAATTACCTTACATGAGATCCTCAAATTCTACTCAAGTACATTTCTTTCACATCTTAGTTTAAGAAATAAAGAGCTTCAATGTGCACATGCTTTACTTTTCACATTATTGTCAATCTAATTCAAATGATTACTCATATAACTTCTATTATATCCATCCATACTTGCATATGATCTCATGTTCAAGAATTTGTATCTAAATTACCTTACATGAGATCCTCAAATTCTACTCAAGTACATTTCTTTCACATCTTAGTTTAAGAAATAAAGAGCTTCAATGTGCACATGCTTTACTTTTCACATTATTGTCAATCTAATTCAAATGATTACTCATATAACTTCTATTATATCCATCCATACTTACATATAATTTGAGACTTGCATAAATTAAGCATTCCTTGCAAACTAGGTAGTTTTTATATTGGTGATTTTTTTAGTTAATTAGTTCCATGAAGTGATAAATGGGGGGCTTTTATCATGGCTAGAGTATGATAGTTAGAGTTAACATTCATGATACCGTCGTCATTATTTTATATTGATGAAAGTTCTTTAGATTAATTGGTTAAGTGAGTGAGGTTATAAATGGGGGATCTCATTTTTGTGACTTAAATATGGCAACTAGGGTTTAAAAAAGGAACCCACCCCTATCACTTGAATATAGCTGCTAGTGTTCAAATAAAGACCTCCTCCCTATGACTTGAAGTAGCTAGTGTTCAAATGGGGACCTCATCCTCATGACTCAAGTATAGAAATTATTGTTCAAACTCACAGACATTTTATCATTGTTTTATATTGATAAAACCTTTATAGATCAATTGATATCAATCAATAAAATCATAAATGAAGACCTCATCCCTTTAATTGAACAAATTCTTAATATGCAAACTCACTAAAACTTTATCACTACACTACATTTATAAAAATATTACATGACATATATTATTATTAAAATATTGAACCATCTATTTATTTTTTTATTTTTTTAATTAAATAGTAAATAAAATATAATCCACTAGATAGTAAATAACAATAAGAAATGTTACTCTTTGATGATATTATAATAGTAAAGATACCCAAATCTATATAATCTAAGGAAATATACTCTCATAATATTATAATGCACCATAAAATAAGATAGCCATATTTTCATAGAATCTACCTAATTCTTTCCATACGAAAGAAAAAAGACAAGTTGTGCAACGTAAACGTCGCCCGTGCAAATATTTAATTTGAACGTAGTGACAAAGCGGCTCAAAATTTTGCAAGCCCCTCTCGTTCCGTCCTTAGGTATATTTGTTTGTGAAAGGGATGGCCACTTCTTCCGTCTTTTAAGGAACGTGTTTTATGGGATTTAGCTTTTAATAGCCTTACATTAATTGTGAGATGAATAATGTTTATTTATTTATTTACTTGGTCAGCATAGCAGCACAATGGAAAGAACCTTGGCCCCCACCCACTTTCGATGCTATAGAATTGTGAGTGTTTGTTTCTTTCATATCTAAAGTCTTGTTAGTAATAGGGCCATGAGTAGTGCTAATTTTAACATTATGGTGAAAATATTCTTGAAGATTTAAAATGATACATTTAAGTGATTATCTCCATAAGATTTATTGATCAACTGATTCAACCCTTACCAAGTCCCTTCATTTATAGAATGGGAGGGGATGGGAGGCATTGTGGTCTTTGTATAAGAATATTTAAGGAATGGATTATTGAATGGGCTCAATTATCTATTGGGAGATCAAGCCCATTCAACAATCCACTCCTTAAAAATCTCTATGCAAAGACTGAAGAATGTATGACCTTGTTAAAAATGACCAAAAAATATATATATAAATTGCAAAAAGTCGACACTTCGCACTGAAAAATAACAAGATGTATTGTCATAAACTACCTTTGACCCTATAAACTTTTCTATTCTATTCTGAAAAAAACATTATTCATCCGATCATTAATGTAAAACTATTAAAAGCTAAATCCCTTATCGAATCAAATATAAGACAGAGGGAAAGACAAAACCGTCCTTGGTAAACAAGAACAAAAAAAAAGACCCTTTTCAGAACCGAATCTAATGGCGATTTATGCTTTCCAAATTGTTGTGGGGTCCTAAGATATATTTTGGGGTTTCGGTACAGTTGTACTGAACCAAATGACCAGCTCATTTTTATTACAATCGATAATAGGACGATGATATGTAAGCAATTCTTTATATTTTGGGTTTCAAAAGCGAACGTCAGGCGGGATGCTCTGGACATTGCGGAATACATTGAACGGATCAACTCTGGTTTTGACCCGCACCAAGCGATCAAAATTATGTAAAAAATATTTCTTACCCCACAAACTTGCCTCCGCAACGAGGGACGTGCTGTTAAGCAAATTCTTCCCCACACTTCCAAGGTCAAGGTCCATGTAATTCACATACGCAGCTCGCGGATTCCGCGAAACGTAAGGCTCCATGAATGCGTACAGTTTCCTCAGCCACGCAAGATACTCTTCATTGTTGCCCTTCTCATCGTACCAGGACACAAGATACTGTATGCTGAACAGATTCCCCGCCCTGTGAGGGAACGGAGTAGAATCTGAAGGAATTTCCCACATTCTGCCTCCATAAGGATCCAATATTACGTACCCCAATGGCTGTTCTTGCAGAATTTTAAATGCTCCAACGAGGGCTTTTAAGGGAATGGGGTTTCTCACATAGTCGGACTTGGCATAGAAATAGTTCTTATTCGAATCGTATCTGTCAGCAAGGCTTGATATGTTGGGGCCCGTGCCGGAGAAAAATAACACGGCTTCAATCCACCTCATTTCCTCACAGTCTTCCGTCGTAATTCGTAGCTCGGGAAAGCGAGAATTGAGGGATTTTAGCATGCTGGCTTTCCGGCCAAGGTACATTCCGCTAAACGTAGCGGCGATTGTTCGATTATCCGGCCCCTGCAAGTTGGCGGAGAGGTAAAATTCATTCTCCAGAGTCGGCGCCACCGTCTGCCACTTGTACAGCAGCGCCGTCACGTTGCGGACGCCACGCCTGGAGACGCTGAACGATGTGACCGTGGGCGGCACTCGGACGAGCTTGATCTTCCATGCGACCACGATTCCCCAGCTCCCTCCGCCGCCGCCGCGTAAAGCCCAGAAGAAATCTTCGCCCATGGTTTTTCTGTCAAACAGCCTTCCCTCTGCGTCCACCACCTGCGCATCCACCACGTTGTCAGCCGCCAGGCCGTATTTTCTCGAAAGGAAGCCGAAGCCGCCGCCGCTAATATGCCCGCCGCTACCGATAGTTGGACACGACCCCGCCGAGAAGCCGTACTCGCCGGCTGACTGAGCAATAGTATAATAAATTTCTCCGAGTGTTGCGCCGCCGCCTGCCCACGCCGTGCCAGTGGCGACGTGGACTTTGACGGCGTTGAGCTTCATGAGATCTATTATAACGAAGGGCGCTTCTGCAGTGATGGAGGTGCCTTCATAGCTGTGGCCGCCGCTCCGTACGCGGATTTCGAAGCCGTCGTTGCGAGCGCATGTTACCGCCGCCTGGACTTGTTGTTTGGTCTGCGGGAGAATGATGAAACGGGGCTTGGGTACTTGCGGAGCCGCGTACCTGAGGTTCTGTATGGAGAAGTCTAGCAAGCGGTGGTAGTTTTTGGAACGGGCGCTTGTGAAATTGTTGATGCCATTTGCTGCCACACACTTCGCTAGACCTTCTTCGGACACTGCAATTGCTGGTGTTACGAAGAGGAACACAACCCAGCTCAGCGTACAAACTATGGATTTCATAGACGCCATGCAGTTGTACGACGGTACGAGCGGCAGCAGAAGGCTTGCAAAAGTTTGAGCCACTTTCTCTCTAAATTTAGATTAAATATTTGCTTGGACGACGTTAACGTCACACAACTTGTCTTTTTTCCTTGTATGATACGGATCTGGGAATCTTTTCATGAGGCACATTTGACTGCATTTATTTGAAAATAAAAAACACGTAATCTAATCGTATTTACGTATTTATTTAAAACACATAATCTGACTGACTGTATTTATATGAAAATAAAAAACATGTAATCTTTACGTATTTATTTAAAACACGTAAACTGACTGTATTTATTTGAAAATTAAAAAACATGCAATTTGACTTTATGTAGTTAAATCACGCAATCTGACTATTTATTTGAAAATAAAAAAACATGCAATCTGACTGTATTCATTTGAAACACGTAAACTGACTGTATTTATTTGAAAATTAAAAAACATGCAATTTGACTTTATATTTATTTGAAAATATAAAAAACAACTTCATTTATTTGAAAATTTTAAAACAAAGGGGTAAAAACTTTATTAGAAATCAGAAAAGAGCATTACAATAATAACCACGGGACCCAGTCCCAGAAAACAAGGCGAAAACCCCACAACATAAAACAAAATCAACTATCCCCATGTATCCTCCTATCCTCTTCCAAGAACCGGTCTAAATCCAGATGCAGCTCAGGGTTAACTTGATCCCAATCCTCAACCTTCCAACCACTATCTTGCTCAGAGGCCCATTTGGCCAAGCAGTCAGCAGCGCGATTCCACTCCCTTGGGATGTGAACAAAGGATGCCTCCTCCATCCGAGAACTAACTTGAAGAATCCGTTGAACCACCGAAGCCAACTGCCAATTTATATCAGATATCTTTCGCTCATTCAAGAGATTAATCAAAATCTGTGAATCAGCTTCACATATAACCTTTCTCCATCCCAAAGCAAGGGCCCTCTCCATAGCATGAAGAATTGCTAGACCCTCCATGAAGTTAACAGTCTTCACCCCCTCATGTATAGAGAATAGAAAAATCACCGAACCAGCTGAGTCCCTGCCAACCCCACCAATTCCAGCAGGCCCAGGATTTCCCCTAGAAGAACCATCAGTATTGATCTTTAAAAATCCATTGGGAGGAGGTAACCACCTTCCAACCCGTTGGACCCTCTTTTTCCCATGCCTACAGTTCCTAGAACTGACAAAAGATGAATGAATTTCTTGAAGACCTAGTCTGGCCACCAACTCAGCATCACCTCTCTCCAAGGGGAAAACCACATCACATTTAGCTAAAACAGACTCCTGCACCATTCCAAGCATACGCATCCAAACTTGCCGACCCACCAACTTCTGATCACGAAAAATTCTGCGGTTCCGCTCCAACCAAATCTGCCAAAGCAGAAAGGTAGGGCCCACGAACCAAACTTCCTGCAAAAAGGAAGCCATAGAAGGAGGTCTTCCCATACTATCCCAGAATTCAACCAAAGAGCACGCATGAATACAGGGAAGCTTCCACACCTCCCACCACCAATGCCAAAGCTGCACAACAAAGGGGCACCGAAAGAACAAATGTGAAGAATCCTCTTCCGCTCCCCCACACAAAACACAAATTGAAGGTCCTTGAAATCCCCGTTTACGAATGTTATCCCAGGTCAAGCACCTATTCCAAGCCAAAGTCCAAACAAAGCAGTTGCATTTAGGCCACGAGAGTTTATTCCACACCCTTTTCCACCAATGAACCTCTGCCCCAGTTAGCTTCTGAGCCAATAACACCTGATAACCAGAAGCAACAGAGTAAACCCCCTTAGGATTATGGGTCCAAGCAAGAATATCTTCTTCCAGAAGAGAACTACAACTCCTACTATGAAGAATCTTGTGAAGCTCAGCACTTTCTTCCGCAAGTCCCAAATCTGGCCACTCTGCGGGATCCTTCCAATGAGCTACCTCCAACTGACCAAAAGAAGCAACAGACTTGAAGTCACTCACCCTAGCCCAGCCAGCCTCGAGAAATCTTTGGCACAAAGGAAGTAGATTGGGGAACTGAGAAGTAAGTGGAGGGAATCCATCCCAAGAATCCGACCAGAAGAGAGCTTCAGTTCCTCGTCTACAGATCCAAAATAAACCTTCCTTAATAAGCTTTGCACCCTTCTGAAGAGTATTCCAAATCACTGAACCTTTCCCCTCAAGAGGGTAACGAGGAAGATCCTGCCGTGGAATCCCCGGGAAATACTTATGAGATAATATCCTGGCCCACAGCTGATCCTGTTCCACACACCATCTCCAAAATAGCTTAGCAGCCACAGCCACTCCAGATAACGCAGACTGTCGAAGACCAAGACCACCAAATTGCTTTGGGCTGCACACAACATCCCACCTAACCAGGCTCCACTTGGAAGAAGCCAAACTTCCCGCCCATAAGAACTGCCTTTCAAGAGAATCCAACTCCCTCAGAAAACCCATCGGAGCCACCTGAAGCATACATCTGTAGGTAGGGAGAGCCTGCACCACCGACTTGAGAAGCTGAACCCGCCCCGCAAAAGACAACCATCTGTGGGTCCAATGATTAACTTTTGCACGGAGCTTATCAATAATATTCTGCCAAGAACCCTTGGGAAGATGGCGAACAGAAATTGGGAAACCCAGATAAGTCAAAGGGAGAACCCCTATCTGAAACCTTAAGATATTAGCAATTCTTCTCTGTATGGGGCTCGGCGTGTTGAAGAAGAATATGGAAGACTTCTCCTCATTAATCAATTGTCCTGAAGCAACAAGATATATGTCCAACACCTGCCTCAAGTTAGTAGCTTCCCTAACAGTAGCCATCCCCATCAGGGCAGTATCATCAACAAACTGCAAATGAGATTGCGGAGGCAAGTCTCCACCCCATCGCCAACCTTGAATGATGCCAAGCTCCACCCTTCTTTTCAACAAACGACCAAGGCCTTCCACAAGAAGCAGAAAAAGATACGGAGAAAGAGGATCCCCTTGGCGCAAACCCCTAGAGGCACCAAAAAGTTCAGAATGATCTCCATTTATCAAAACTGAGAAGGAAACAGACGTGACACAGCTCATGACCCATTGGATCCACTCCTCACCAAAACCAAAAGCAACAAGGATCTTCTGCAAAAAAGACCATCTAACCCTGTCATAAGCCTTAGCCATATCCAGCTTAATGAACATAGCCTTCTCATGGGAGTTGTCCATGGAGTGGATGGTCTCCGTAGCAATGACAACCCCATCAAGAATCTGCCGACCTGCCACAAATCCACTCTGTTCCTCCGAAATCAACACTTTAAGCCACTTCTTCAGTCTCTCAGCCAATAACTTTGAGATGATTTTATAAGCCACATTGCAAAGAGAGATAGGCCGGAACTGAGATAACCTATCAGCCCCTTCACACTTGGGTATGAGAGCAAGGAAGGTGGAGTTCAGAGCACGAAGCATCTGTTTATTCCTTTGGGACTCAAGGACAACAGCCAGAAGATCCAACTTTATGATATCCCAGAATTCCTGAAAAAATTCAATCGGGAAACCATCGGGACCAGGAGCTTTACCCTTCTTCATCTGAAACACAATCCCCTCCAGCTCATCAAGAGAGATATCTTTCATCAAATACTCATTCGCCTCCCTGGAGACCAACTGAGGAATACAAGAAAGAACCTGTGCTTCCTCAACAGAGCCCCCTTGTGAATCCTCCCTAAATAAAGTAGCAAAATACTGAGATGCCTCAGCAGAGATTTCTTGAAACGAGGCAAGACGTTCACCCCTATCATTCACCAGAAAAGGAATGGAATTACCATGCCTCCTATCCTTCACAGAATTGAAGAAGAAGGCGGTGTTTTTATCACCTTCCTGTAACCATTCAACCCGGGCCTTTTGCTTCCAATAGATTTCTTCCCGCAATTCAAATTCCTCAACCACTTTCAAAGTCTTAGCCTCCTCCCTTAGAAGATCCTCAGAGGCCCCATTCTCACGAATCAACCGCGTAATATTATTCAACTCCTCCTGTGCGGCAACCTTAGCATGAAAGATATTACCAAAACATCGCCGATTCCACCTTTTAAGCTGATATTTGACAAACTGAAGAAGCTTGGAGAATGTGTACATTGCCGTACCAAAAGTTGGTCTACCAATCCGCCACCACTCAGCCACATAATCATGAAGAGTGGGATCCCGTAACCACATAAGCTGGAACTTGAATGAGGGAGACCGAGGCCCCCGTGCAGAGATAATACTAAGCTTAATAGGCCAATGATCAGAACCTCTCCAATCAAGAATTTCAGATCGAGTGGACCATAAGTTTCCAACCCAATAACAGGAAACCAAGAAACGATCTAGCCTCTCAGCAACACAACTCTCACCAATTCTCCTATTATTCCAAGTGAAGCGACCATTACTAGGTAGAACATCAATAAGATTTAATTCAGAAATGCTATCTCTGAATAACAGAGCAGAAGGCTCCAACCTAGGAATTCCACCTCTTTTCTCAGACAATTCCACAATAGCATTAAAATCGCCAGCCATAACCCACGGATGGTAAGGAGCTAAGCTACGAACAAAACGAAGATGGGACCATAGAAGTTGTTTACCCAGAAACTCAACAGGAGCATACACATTAGAGAGGAGAATACACTCACCAGTCTCATACCAAGAGGCGACAAGGGATATAGAGGATCTAGAGGACATCCACCATAGGGGGAAAATCTTCCGAGGGTTCCAAAAGCAAGCCACCCCTCCAGAAGCACCAAGAGCCCCCACACACTGGCATTCACCATATTTCCACAGCTTAGGAGCCATGGCCAACATATTATCTACAGATAATTTAGTCTCCTGAAGAAAAAGAACATCCGGAGAATGATTCCTAACCAAATCACGAACAACTTTTTGTCGAGGGCCACTGTTCAAGCCCCTTACATTCCATGAGAGAACAATCATTTCTGGGGGCATGAAAAATGTGAATCAAGAGTCTTGACTGACCCTGACTCCACCAAAGTTTCCCCAGTTAATTTAATCTTCTCCATATCCTTTTTCCTTCCCAGCTTGGAAGTCCTGTCACCAACCCCTTTCTTCAGTTCATTTTGCTGAATACCTAAACGAGAGGAGGCCAAAGAGCTCTTCCCCACATCCTTGCCACCTTTCAGGGGCAATGGGGAGCCACCTCCACCACTCTTCGAAGCTCCAATAGAAGATTCTTGTTCAGTCTGGACAATCAATTGTTGATCTGTATCCATCTGCCCAACCCCAATCTCCTGCACATCCTGCATGGCCTCCAATGGTGGCCCATCCTGTCCTGTACCCAAAGTTCCCTGATCCAAGTTCAGCAACCCCGGATTCACTTCCTCCTGGCTGAGATCATCCAGCACCTCAAACCTATTAAAAGTTTCATCATCCTGCCTCTCCCTCAAGGTCCGCTTCTGGCCCCGATTCCTATTGCGAGCCTTAACAGGGACATAACCATCATCTCCATTACCATCACCCGGAATAGGCTCCTTACCATTATCAGTCCTAGGAGGATTACGAGAAGGCTGAGAAGGTTGGGGCCCCACAGGCTTAGCCCTAGGGCACCTACGCTGCAAGTGACCATATTCATGACAAAGACGACACCGAAAAGGTAGGGTTTCGTAATCTAGCTGTTGAACCCAAGTATATGATCCAGCACTCACTTCAACAGAATCTGGTAGTGGCTTGCTTAAATCAATTTCTACACAGATACGAGCAAAAGTCATTACCTTTTTATACTGCGTCTGTTGTGAAGACCCAATAGGTTTACCGAGCATTGAAGCCACCAAATGCAACACGTCATCCCGCCAACACTCAACTGGAAACCACGGCAACCGAACCCAAACTGGAATCCGACTCGGTATTGCCTCAGTCGGGTTGAAGCCAGCATGCCATGGCTTGATAAACAAACCCACCTGGTTATAAAAATAGGGGCCACCCTCGAAGACCTTATTCCGATCTGCCATGCAATCAAAAGAGACCATAAAAAAGTTGTTCGCAAGGAGCCTAATCTCCATCTCCCCCTCCGGCATCCAAGTCCGTTGAGCCCAGGATTCCAAAAAATGCAGCGAGACTCTCAAACCCATGAACTTGCAATAAAAAGAGTGCCTTGAATAGTATTCAATATCATCTGCAAGCATTTCCATCGGGATAATCAGCTTCGGTCGCTCTTTGCATCTTTCCAAACACCCATTAATCTTCGTAATTCGGGAACCATTAACCGATCCTAGATCATTCATCTCCATCTCTGAAGAAAACAGCGTATTATCAAAAACATTCACTCCATGCGCCGAAGGCTTCGAACCAAATGCTGAACGGAAATCCAATTTGGGGCTAACCCCAGATGTTTCCCCACCCGGCATAGCAAAAAACAAGATCCCCAGCAGGCATGCAAACCCCCAGGACACTTTAGCAAGAAATGGAAAAAAGAAAAGACCCCAAGGGCAGGATCAAAACCCTTCCACCCACAAGCCACCCAAACAGTAGCAAGAAGGCCTCCAGAAAAGAAAAAAACCCCACCACCACAGCCCCGATAGCTTCAAAAAACCCCCAACGCAGAAGCAAGCAACACCAGAGAACGAGCTAGGGCACGCCCTAGCTCGGCTTGAGGCATAACGCCATCGGGTTCTCAAGCGTATTTATTTGAAAATAAAAAACATGTATTGTCAATAAATTTTTGGTCTATTGGTGAAGTTGAATGGTTTTAAATAAATCCATAGAATAAAAATAAAATTAGACTATATAAAATTTTCCATCAAAAATTTAAAATATTATTGTATTTTGATTTTAATTAATTAATAAATACAATCAAAGGTGCATTATGATGTCTAAATTGATAGATTGTTTTTGTATTATATAGATTTGGGAATCTTCTTTAACACTTTTTGTATTATATAGATTTGGATTTGTTTTTTTCAAGAGAGCGTAATAGTAGGAGAGGATATATTTTGAGCTTCTTTTTCTAGTGGATTATCATTTATTTATTTGACTTGTTCAATTAAAAATTATAAAAAATAGTAAAAATATATAGATGATTTGATACTTTAATAATGATTTATATGGATGATTCAACACTTTAGAAAAAATAAAATAGATGGTTGGTCCAATAATTTAATAATAATATATTGGTGATTTAATATTTTTATAAATACAATGTAGTGATAAAGTTGTCATAAGTTTGGATATTAGGTATTATGTTCGAGTTAAGCTGTGAGGTCCTTATTTGTGATTTAATTGGTTGAGATTAGTTGACCCAAATAGTATTTCATCACTATAAACAATAACAATTGAACATTAATTGTCATACTTGAGTCATAGGGATGAGGGCTCCATTAAAACACATTGTATCATGGTTTTAATTAATTAACTAGCAATCACACTTTGGTGTGCAATGGGTACACCGAAGAACTTTTTGATAAGTTCAAAATTTCTAATTAATAAATTTGACTTCCAATTACCATACAATCAAATAATATCTAAATAAAATGACCAAGTACCTTGAAAAGATTGAATATAAATACACCTAATTAAAGTCTAAAGAGTTCCAACAATACAAAAACTCTTATGCAATAGCTCCTCCGTCCATCATTGTCTAAAGAGTTCCTACAATACACAAACACTTATGTAATAGCCCCTCCATCCATCCTTGTCTAAAGAATTCCAACAATACACAAACTCTTCCTTAATAGCCCCTCCATCCATCCTTTTCTAAGTTTATTTTGACCATTGACCATATCCACCTAGCCAGAGCTTCAAATTATCATAACCTAAGGCTCCCTCCATCGTGTTGCTATGCTTCCCAAAGAATGTGTGGCCTTGTCCAAGAATGACCAAGGAAATATATAAAATCATCTACTAATTAATGTAAAACTATTGAAACTTAAATTCCTTTATGGAATCCCATAATATACGTTCCTTAAAAAGACACGTGGAAAGACAAGACCATCCTTTTATTAGGTAAACAAGAACAAAAAAAAAAAGCTTTTCAGAAACGAATCTGAAGGCGATTTATGCTTTCCAAATTGGTCTGGGCTCACGAGAGATATTAGGGTTTCGGTCCAATAGTACCGAACCTAGTTGCCATGCCTTCAATCGACCAGCTCTTTTTACAGTCGACAAGTAATAGGACGATGATATGTAAGCAATTCTATATTTTCTGGTTTCAAAAGCGGACGTCAGGCGGGATGCTCTGGACATTGCGGAATACATTGAGGGGATCGACACTGGTTTTCACCCGCACCAGGCGCTCAAAATTATGTAAGAAATATTTCTTACCCCACTTACTCGCCTCTGCAACGAGGGATGTGCTGTTAAGCAACTTATTCCCCACAGTTCCAAGGTCAAGGTCCATGTAATTCACATACGCAGCTCGCGGATTGCGCGAAACGTAAGGCTCCATGAACGCGTACAGTTTCCTCAGCCACGCAATATACTCTTCATTGTTGCCCTTCTCATCGTACCAGGACACAGAATACTGTATGCCGTATAGATTCCCTGCCTTGTGAGGGAACGGAGTAGAATCTGAAGGAATCTCCCACATTCTGCCTCCATAAGGATCAAATATTGCGCTCCCTAAAGGTTGTTCCAGAAAAATTTTAAACGCTCCGACGAGGGCTTTTAACGGAATGGGGTTTCTCACATAGTCGGACTTTGCAAAGAAATACAATTTATTCGAATCGTATCTGTCAACAAGGCTCGATATGTTGGGACCCCTGCCCTAGAAAAGCAACACGGCTTCAATCCACCTCATTTCCTCGCAGTCTTTCGTCTCAATGCGTAGCTCGGGAAAGCGAGAATTGAGGGAATTTAGCATGTTAATTTTCCGGCCAAGGCACATTCCGCTAAACGTAGCGGCAATTGTGCGATTATCCGGCGCCTGCAAGCCAGCGTTGAGGTAAAATTCCTTCTCCAGAGTCGGCGCCACTGTCTGCCACTTGTACAGCAGCGCCGCCACGTTGCGGAGGCCACGCCTGGAGACGCTAAACGATGTGACCACGGGCGGCACTTGGAGGAGCTTAATCTTCCTTGCGACCACGATTCCCCAGCTCCCTCCGCCGCCGCCGCGTAAGGCCCAGAAAAAATCTTCGCCCATGGTTTTTCTGTCAAGCAGCCTTCCCTCTGCACCCACCACTTGTGCATCCACCACATTGTCAGCCGCCAGGCCGTATTTTCTCGAAAGGAGGCCGAAGCCGCCGCCGCTGATATGCCCGCCGCTACCGACAGTTGCACACGACCCCGCCGAGAAGCCGTACCCGCTGGCAGCCTGAGCAACGGTATAATATATTTCCCAGAGCGTTGCGCCGCCGCCTACCCACGCCGTGCCGGTGGCGACGTCGACTTTGACGGCGTTGAGCTTCATGAGGTCTATTATAACGAAGGGCGCTTCGGCTGTGGTGGAGGTGCCTTCATAGCTGTGCCCGCCGCTCCTTACGCGGATTTCGAAGCCGTCTTTGCGAGCGCATGTGACCGCCGCCTGGACTTGTTGTTCGCTCCGCGGCAGAATGATGAAACGGGGCTTTGGTACGTGGGAAGCCGCGTACCTAAGGTTCTGTATGGAGAAGTCTAGCAAGAATCGGTAGTTCTTGTAATGGGCGGTTGTGAAATTTTTTATGCCATTTGCTGCTATACACTCTGCCAGACCTTCATCGGAGACTGCAATGGCTGGTACTACGAGGAGGAACACAGCCCAGCTCAGAGTGCAAACTAGGGATTTCACAGAAGCCATAGCTACCGTAGGATCATACAATTACAGCAGCGGCCTTCCAAAAATTTGAGCCACATTGTCGCTAAATTGAAGTAAAATATTTACTTGGACGACCTTACTCCACGCAACTTTTTCTTTTGTATTATATGGATCTGGGTATCTCTTCTTTTTAAGCGGATTATTTTACTAGAGTATATTTTCCTGAGCTGCTTTTTATAGTGGATTATAAACTATTTTTTCACTCATTCAATTAAAAACTATATACAATAATAAAAATATATGGGTGGTCCAATACTTTAACAAGTGACGCAAGTGTCGAGTTCCTGCCGAGAGGTAAAAAGCATCTAACTATGAGTTAGAAAAAGTAATAGATAGGAGATAGGAATATAAATGTATTAAATATAACTAGGAAAGTTTGAAGTAATTTGCAATGGTGCATCAATGCGTGGAATGTTTAGGGTTGCCCATTTTAGGGTCCATGGGCAACATGATCCATAGAGACATGTGAACAGTTAACATGTGTTGATGGATGCATGCAAAATTGTATTTATGGGTACCATGTATACGTGGACTTTTTTATAGATATACCAATGAATACTTGTATTTTTATGTGTGAATGTATACATTTGCGAGAAGAAATATTCTTTATGATCTTAAATAAGAAGCAAAAATGTATTATTATTTTGTTTAAATTATTAAATGCAAATAACCTGAAACGTTTGTAACAATGCTTGAGCCATCTATGTATACATGTATGCATGTATACATGTATCCATGTGCACATAATGCATAGAAGAGTGAAAAGCATCCTCGGCATCGGAACGAGTCTCAAAGCACGATGAGACTCAATTTGCATTGGCAGTAATAAATAAAAGAAAACAGGAGAAATAAACTACTTATGACCAATGCATAGTTTTTTAATTTGTTTTTTAATAAACCTTCTGCTCCATAAATTCATTAGTCATTTCAACTCGAACAAAGTTTTGATGTAGGAATATTTCTAAAGCATTAAATATCATTTGCAAGAATTTACAAAAACATGTGCGCAGGCACTAAAAAAAATGCATTCTTTACATGACTCATATTTATATGCATGGTGAAATAAAGTTTACCACATGTTATGTTAATTAATACAACCGAGTTATTTTAGTTTATCATATGACAATATGCAAGTACTAGTAGAAACACTAGTGGTAGATGGAACATTGATAGGGGTAGCTCATTTGAGTGTAAACTTTTATAAGAATAATCAATCTTTTTTTTAATGTAGTATGAAGGTTACTTCTATAATTCACATGTTTATAGCACTTTGCATTCAAAATAAAATGTAATAATTTGAATTATTAAAATGCAATAAGTGAAATAAATATTACAATAAATTCTTAGATGAAATAGTACAAAGGTGTTGATTTTATTATAAATAAGATTTTAAGCTTGTTTATGTAATACGAATAAATATTTTTTGTGTATATATTTTAAACCAAAAATAATTTGGAAAGATATAAAGAAGCTTATTATGTAAGATAAAATGTAGCTACACTACAATAATTCACATGTTTATAGCACTTTGCATGCAAATTATTGAGAGAGAAACATTTGTAACAATGCTTGAAGCATCTATGTATATATGTATCCATCTATACAAGTATTAACGTGCACATAATGCATAGAAGAGTGAAAAGCATCCTTGGCATTTGAACGAGTTTAAAAGCATGATGAGACTCAACTTGCATTTGCATAAAGTTAGAAATGTCAGAAACAATTTGCATTTGAAAGATATACAAAAAACATTTATGATCAAAATAAAAGAATAATACATTATTGTTTTTTTGAACAAGTGTATAAAGGATATCTAACAATGCATTTGAATGCATGGATACATGTAAATATTTGTTAAATCTGTCAATACATTTTAGCCTCCAAGAAACTGTGATATGTGCTCCTAGTTATCTGTAATAAACGACATTTAGAAAAAATGTTTTGAAAAGAAGTCTTGAATACAACTCTATGTTATGATAGTTATTTTCAAAGCCCTCAGTGTTTAATTGCATAACCTTGATATTTTCTTCATTTTTTTCTTTGGTATGGTGTGAATTTGTTGTGATGGATGAAGGTATATTTGAGCTATAGATAGATAAAGATATGTAAGGGTAGTAAAGAAGAATGAGCTATGTAAGTGCAACAAAGAGAAGGAATTGAGAGAATGATTAGATGCAAGTAAGGTATATGAATGCCTTATGAAAAGTATTTGATATGGGAGGCAAGGATATGTGAGACTGGATATGAGAATGAATGGAATGTAAATGGTATGAATGTATCATTTTTGAGTTGTACGCTTAAAATTAAATGCAAGATAAAAAAATTTGAATGAGTGAGTTGGATTGAAAGAAAAAAGGAATGCAACACATCGGTGTGATGCAGCGCAAGCATATAAATGGATTTTGAAATGTATTTGATTTGAGAATAAACGATTTGCAAGGGTGGAAATGGAAATGAGTGGATTTGATAGGGTGTGAAGTGATCATTTCTTCCAAGAAAGGGTGGAAGAATGTCTATTTTGTTATTGGTTATGCTTTGTAAAATCATCATAGGGCTGAGTGTCTCAATACAAACACAGAAGAAAGACTGATGTCCCATTTCTCACTCTCCTTCGTACTAAACAAAGTGCCAAGATCCTTGAACTTCCTTGAAATGTGATAAGAGAAGAATAGATAAAAAAATATAATGATATTTAAGGATACAAGAGTTAAAAGAGAAAACAAAGCAAAAGTTGTTATGCATATACTATGAAAAGAATAAATACGTGGACTTTTTGATAGATATACCAATGAATACTTGTATTTTTACATGGGTGTATGTATACATTTGCAGTAACAAACATCTTTTAAGATCTTATTCAGGAAGCAAAAATGTATTATTATTTTGTTTGAATTATTAAATGCAAATAATCTTGAACATTTGTAACAATGCTTGAGCCATCTATGTATACATGTATCCATGTGCACACAATGCATAGAAGAGTGAAAAGCATCCTTGACATTTGAATGAGAAATTTGAATGGAAAACACTAAAATCGATTAGAAATTCAATTTTTTCAAAGCACAATGAGACTCAACTTGCATTTGTAGTATTAAACGAAAGAAAACAGGAAAAATGTACTATTTATCACCAATGCATACATTGAAGGAATGCATAAATATAAGGATCCATGTAAAAATTAATGCATGCATGGATGTATACATGTGTCCATGTAATTTGGCACCTAAACAAGAATCTATAAATGCATGTGTGCATAAAGTTAGAAATGTCAGAAACAATTTGCATTTGAAACATATACATTATTGTTTTTTGAACAAGTATATAAAGGATATCTAATGATGCATTTGAATGCATGGATACATGTAAATATTTGTTAAATCTGATTACACATTTTAAGCTTTAAGAAACTGTCATATGCGCTTTTAGGGATCTGTAATAAACAAGATTTAGAAAAGATGTTTTGAAAAGAACTCTTGAATACAACTCTATGTTATGATTGTTATTTTTGAAGCCCTCAGTGTTTAATTGCATAACCTTGATATATTCTTCATTTGTTTCTTTGTTTGGTATGGTGTGAATTTTGTTGTGATGGATGAAGGTATATTTGAGGTATAGATAGATAAAGATATGTGAGGGTAAAAAAGAAGAATGAGTTATGCGAGTGGAACAAAGAGAGGCAATTGAGAGAATGATGAGATGCAAGTAAGGTGTATGAATAAGTTATGAAAAGTATTTGATATGGGAGGCAAGGATATGCGAGAGTGGATATGAGAATGAATGGAATGTAAATGGTATGAATTTATCATTTTTTAGTTATATGCTTAAAATTAAATGCAAGAAATAAAAATTTGAATGAGTGAGCTAGATTGAATGAAAAAAGGAACGCAACACATTGGTATGATGCAAGGCAAGCATATAAATGGATTTTGAAATGTATTTGATTTGAGAAAAAAGGACGTGTAAGGGTGGAAATGGAAAGGAATGGAATCGATAGGGTATGAAGTGATTATTTCTTCCAACAAAGGGTGGAAGAATGTCTAGTTTGTTATTGGTTATGCTTTTTAAAATCATCATAGGGCTAAGTGTGTCAATATAAACATAGAAAAAAGACTCATGTCCCATTTCTCACTCTCCTTCGTACTAAACAAGGTACTGAGATCCTTGAGCTTCCTCGAAATGGGACAAGAGAAGAATAGATATAAAAATATAATGACATTTAAGGATAGAAAAGTCAAAACAGAAGGCAAAGTGGAAGTTGTTATG
The DNA here is from genome assembly GCA_007258455.2 of Sequoia sempervirens. Classification (NCBI taxonomy): domain Eukaryota; kingdom Viridiplantae; phylum Streptophyta; class Pinopsida; order Cupressales; family Cupressaceae; genus Sequoia; species Sequoia sempervirens. Next base: position 21,619 of record VDFB02180398.1, read on the forward strand.
CATATACTATGTGTAGACATGTCAAATTTGCATTATGCATATTCATCCACTCAGTAAATTGATTAAACACAACAAATCCATTGATTAGGTGAATCAGGTCAATCCAAAGGTTTAATCAAATAATATCATTTCATCTCTCATAATTCATTTCAACCTTCATCTTGCATCATCTCCATTTAATTAAATAAATCATGACTTTATTTAAATCAAATCCTAAATCATATTCCATCATTTTCTAATTCAAATAAATCAAATATCAAAGTCCTAAAAGTCAACTCAACTAATCAGCATTAAATCAGCATAATCATCATCTATTTAATCTAACCCTGATTAAATACTCACCCACTTGCATTCTCTAGATTTGGCCACTTGCACATGAAATTACATTTAATTGATTTATCAAAATTATTTATTTTCAACTTGGCATAAAGGAAGAATATTCTCCAAGTTTGAATTTCCCCCCAAGTGGACATGTACACCCAACAGAGCATTTATGAGGCCTTACATACCTCTTACATGTCCCCTTCCAAAGTCAAACTCAACATTTATTGGAAAATTTGAATTCAAATTCTCCCTCTCATGGGCACTCTTCCCAAATCTTGCACAACCATTGACCTATCATCATTTGACAAGTGTCATCTTCTCATTAGAGGATCTTTAGTCCCACATTCACCATCTTGGCGCTATAAGGAGTTTGATTATATATTTTAGTATTTTGGATCTTTTCCCACAGGAATTTTTCCTTTTGATAGGGAGGTTCGGTCTCCTTCCGATATGTTGGGTGAACTATTCTCCATTTTTTGTGCTTTGTTTTGATCACTGTGTATTTTTTTACGCTTTCTATTGATATCTCTGTTCCCTTGCACGAGCATAGGAGGCATGGTTAATGAGTCATGGATGTGGTTAGAATCATGAATTAACACTGTATTGTTGTGAAAACTGTATAATATCTGCTTGTCTTCATTTCATGGATTTAACGTTTAAGAAATATCTCATCTTGAGGCAGGTATAGGGTTCTTCTGCTGTAGCATTTAAACTTTTTAATACTGTTCCTTCCTATTTTATTCCAGCTTGTTCATAAAAAGAGAAATTCTTTTGCTGTCTGTCATTTCCTTAGCCGGCAATGTTGTTCATCTGCAGCTTACAGTTAAGCTTCATTTTGTTGTAAAATCTAATCTGTACAAAGAGACATGTGCTCACAGACAGCTGTGGGGTTATGTTTGGTAGGTTGCAATCAATTCATAAGCCATTTGAGTACTTTAGGCTTACATAGTTGTTTCACCCACAGCCGATTTGTTTGTTTTTTTTTTTTAAATGGGCAATTTAGCTTTTAGTATTGGTGTCTAAAAGAATCATCCACTGTCCCTCTTTTTGGTGTTGGTATGCATTTTCTGAGTTCTGCACACCTCAACGAATGTCAAACATCCATCAGTTTGTTCCGTATTTAAGAATCACCATTTTGTTTTTCAATCACATTCCTTTAATGTGTGTGGGAGGTCACCATGTTTGACAAGCAAACTGTCAGTATGTTAGGAGGTTCTCAGCTGAAAGACATCTTATAACAAAACAAGAAGGGTCATGTTTCCTAGCAGCTTCGCTCAAATTTGGTGCTATTCTAGCAAAATAAATTTCTTGGATGATGCGTAGACATAAATGTTTGACCGGCCAATTATAGCCAAGCAAATATTGTGACAAGACGCAATCAAGTATCACATCATCTGCAAGCACTTCATTCATTCGCTACAATAGAAGTGGCTATTGTGTCACTGAGACTAATGCAAAGCATTAATGAACTTTCTTGATCAAGACTCACGTAGTTGGCAATCAATATGATTCATATGTATTTGTTTTGATCACTGTATTTGTTCGCTACAACAGAAGTGGCTGGTTATAATCATTAGTCATGGGTCGGTGGTTAGTATCTATGCTAGTAGTGTCTAAAGAACCAGCGACTACTCACAAAACAATATAGCATCTTCCCTATGCGTAGTTTATCTTCTAATGGCATCCTCACACGTGGAACACCCCACACGAAGCCCGTGTTTTGTCTATATCACGTTGCATTATAGGTAATCTTTAAAGGTGGGCTTCTGCATATGAGATACTAGCTCTGATTTCACAGATTTTTTGCTGCAGAAATTTCTTCAGTGGTAGGGTTGTCCTATGATTGGCACGTATTTCCCAAATTTTGAGCCAGCAATTGTAGCCTACAGATGCTAGGAGCTAGTATTTGAACAACATCAACTCCAGATGCTAAGAGTCGGACGGTTTTCCAGTCGCAGATTATCATCCACATTAGCTGCAGAATTTTCAATTCGAAGCCTTAGTGCCAGCCACGAAAATGAGACTAAATGACAATAGCTGAGCTTGACAATAACTTGGAAGATGGTAGTCAAATGTGGTTCATATTGCACGCAGGTGTATTAATATTTGTATTTACTGTTGAGGTTGCAGGGTTGTTATCTAGAGATTGACACGTTGGCAAATAGATTCAATCTCGATCCTTTTTTTTTGTTATTGTTTTACCAACTTGAGTCACTGAAACATCAATGCAAGGAATGTTGTGGTCAACGTACATGTATTTAAAATCCTATCGTGGTCTATCTAATGTTCCTTTATTTATTATCATGTTCCTTTCTTCTTTTTAAAGCATCTGTTTCTTTATTTCAAACCATGACAAGCAAGGTAAAAGAAAATCAGAAATTAAGTTTTTGGTGTGTTCGTTGAAATCAATTAATCTTTTATCAAATAAGGGATTTTGAAATCAATTAAAACCTTTCATGACCTTTTATGGAAGTTTGAAATCAATTAATCTTTTATCAAATAAGGGATTTTGAAATCAATTAAAACCTTTCATGACCTTTTATGGAGAGTTTGAAATCAATTGATCTTTGTGGCTTTTTTCTTTTTTGGAGATTTTGAAATCAACTAATGGCCTTTATATCAAAAGTGGAAATCTTGCAATCAATTGATCTTTTATATGTTACATAGGGAGATTTTAAAATCAATTGTTCTTTTAGGGAAATAAGTATAAAAGTTATTGTCAATTTTGACATTTCTTGTGTATACTTTTATCATTTGCCATACATGCCTAACTTTTATTTATGTTAATAGGTACAAACGAACAACGAAGGCAAAAAGGTACAAGGAAAAGCAAAGGCGAAAAGGTACAAAGCGAAAGAGAAGGCTATCAAACGAAAACGAAAGGAGGGAATTTTTTTTTTGAAAACACAATGTGTTTTTAAACACTTTAGTGTTTGATCAACACTACTTCATGAAGTTGTTTATCTTTTTCGTTTTAGAACACTAACTTTCATTTGGGTCTAAAAAAAACAATTTGATTTTCATTGCAAAGGGCTTAAAATGAATCTTAGGACAAACTCACTAGATTTTGTTTGAGGTTAAGAATTGAACAAATCAAAACTCACACTTCATTTTGGTGCTTAAAACGAACTCACAATTGCTTTGAAGGCTATAAAATGAACAAGTGCTTGAATTGTGTGATTTTGTCTTTTGAGTGCGTATCCTCTCCCCTTGCGCTTCGTGCGATCTAGGGTGCAAGAGAAACACTCAAAATACATTTTATTGCTTTGAAACACTTCAATTTGGGCTTAAAAATTGAACATCTTGTGCGAGTGTGAGTAGGGGCATTTTTGCGTGCATTCTCTTTCTTTGTGCCATCAAAGATCGATCGAGTTACGATTGTGTCTTTGCTTGCTTTTGTTTATCTTAGAGGGCGCCTTGGGGAAAAAGTACTCACCCAAGGAGCGACTCAACTGGTAACACTCTAAAGCCAAGAGTATTTCCAGTAGGGATATAAATGTGGGTTTTGGTTAAACGCCATAATCACGCGGTTGGCTCGAAGGATGGATCCGAAAGGGGACTCTTGCCGTATGGGTCAATCTCCTGACGGAAAGTCCTTACTAGAACCCATGTGCTAGAATTTTCCAAAATCCTTAATCTATTTGTTGGTGCAAAGAGCGGTCATTGAAGCCACCCCACACTCTTACAGGTCTTCGGTAGAGATGGAAAGCATGCCATGGGAGTTTCATGGGTGTTGATGTAGCTGCCCGGTGCGTTAATGGTGGAGGCAGTGGGGGTCCAAGCTTCTAACCATGTCTAGCACAGAATAGCGTAGCTAGACTTGTCAAGTGGGAATCAACAAATATAGTCTTACACACATCCATAGGGCTTGTAATTATTCTTTGTTTGAAACATAGTGTGTATTCAAAAATATTTTGCAAACAAACATTCAACATGATTCTCAAAATTTCAAACCCTCTTGAAGACAAATATCATTGACTCAATCCATATGTTACTGCTTTCCCTTGGGATTCATGTCCTTAGAGGTTCCTAAGCATTGGATTATACCTTAATTTGTCTTCTTGAGTAAACAATAGGAAAACCCTTGCCTTAAGTTCATTGAATTCCCACATAAAATATCTTGTGGGGTTGGACATCTTAGTTTGAAACTTTAATCAAAGAGAGTGTTTTTTTAAAATAAAGACATTAAACAAAGATAAACAAAAGTGAACTTTCATGTGTGTTGAAGACTCCAAAATCCCAAAAGCACAAATCATTGATTGGAAATCCAAAATGTTCAAATCATTCCTTGGTTATAAAGGTCTTTAGGAAGCATATGCATGCTCTTCAATACCTAGGTCTAGAAAAACAAAGTGGTCTTTTTAGGTTCATCTAGGGATCAAAAAAAATCAAACCTCTTTCATCCATCTTTCAAAACATCAAAATCCATCTCACAAATCATCTTTTGAAAAAACCTTGAAATCATGGACTTGAAGTACTAGGCTTTATGAAAAAATCAAGCAATCATCCAAAATCATTGAGACCAAGTCCTTGAAAACATTTATCAAAAACACCTTTGGCTAGGAATGTGTAAATGCATCCTTTTGCATATCCTTAGTCAAAGTCATCCAAATCATCTTGTCTAGCTTAGTGTATGTAGATGAATCCTTCTCCATATACTTAGTGAAACAATCATTTTGTTTGGGTAGGTGTGGGTAGATGCATCCTTCTCCTCACACATATCCAAATCATCATCCTTGAACACAACTATCCTTTTAGATCATTATCAAATATCTTAGAGGATGCTTTTTGTTCAAAAATCCAAACTAAATCCAAATCAAGATCAAGGACAAAATCTCAAAATCCAAAAATCAAACCAATCAAAAATCCAAAGTCCTAGCATTTCATTCAAGATTTATCAAAAGCCAAAAACATCCATAACATCCATCTTTGAACATCACCATCATATCATCATATCATCATCACATTTGATCCTAAAAGCATCCTAAAACTTTCACTTTGGGACATAAAATAGAGATTAAATCCAAGGAATCAAGAGATTCATCTCCCATATTTCCGAAGATTGATCTTTGTTTTATGGTTCTAATGAGATCTCAATACAAGAAGAGTATGGAAGCCCACAAAGAAACTCCCGCTTCAAGTGACCTTAGCCAAACAAATGCAGAAATGAATCTTGCAGAATCAAGCAATCCATTGGTCCCCTCATCATCACAAAACCCACAAGAAGAAAATCAAGGGGAGGACCTCACCTTTGGAATGTCTCGTGAAGAAATAGCTGAAATGCTCCAAAATCAGGATAACCATAGAATCA
>VDFB02180399.1:0-35402 GCA_007258455.2 Sequoia sempervirens
AAGATATGTAAAGATCAGTATTCTACCGGCAGAAAGTATGAAGAACAAGGTATCCGGCCAGTTAGTCGATCTATATGCCTCACCAGATCATAATTTTGAGTTTTGGATCTCTAAGAGAGTTTTTTAAGCATCTAAACTATCTTGTTATTAAGTTTTGTGATGTTGCATTGATCATTGTATGAGTTAGGAGATCTGATTGAATGCTTTGGCAGGATGTTTTTCTATTTATTTGCTCATTGTGGCCAACCTAGTGAATGTCACATGTCACAAATGTATATAAGTTGTACTTAATTATTGTTTTCTTGTGTTGGTTATTTTGTTTTGGCCCGAAGCTATGCTTTAGCTTAATCTTTGGTGTGTACTAATTTAATTTGTGGATTTGAGCCGGCTCATTGAAGGATATTTCATATTTTGTTAAAAGTTTTACTCTGCTTTCAATAAAATCTTTTGCTATGGACAGAAGTATGAGATCGGTAACCATTTTGCATGTGAGAAGCAAGTGAGGAAGTATGTGAATATGTGTGAAGAGCAGAACAGGTGTGTGTGTGTGAGTATTTGAAGGGTGATTGATAGATCTATGCACAGTTTCAGAAGGGAAAAAAAATAGAGAAGAGCATAGCAGAGCAGGGCAGAAATAAAAAATCAGTCAGAAGGGCTGAATATCATGTACTGAGCCTCATTAGAATTGAATCCAGGCATTTGGAGATGTTATCCTCTTAGCTCAATTTTTGTTGTAATCACAAACACTTTGTAAGGCAGTGAGCCTTCCTTATTTTGAGCAGTGAGCTCTAGGAAGTGTGTCTAAATGCAAGTGCATTCCCTTTTGTTCATACTTTTAACAGATTATAATTGTGGATTAATATCCACCATGGTTTTTCCCCTAACAGGATTTCCACATAAAAATATTGGTGTTATGGTGCTTTGATTATCTTGTTCATGTGCTTACATCTTTATTTCTGTTTATGTGGTGTGAATGGTTTAAGATTTAGATTTAAAGTTTAAAATTATTGAACACTGATTCATCCCCCCCCTCTCAGTGTTCCCTGAGTCCAACAGTGACCACACAGGGTCATGACAAAATAAGGCTTTATAGAGACAATCCAATATAAATTATACTTACTATAAACAACTATACAGCTAGGAAGACACCACATTTACCTATTCCTCCACAAATTATACTGAGAAAAAACCCTAAATTCAAAATTCCATGAGGCATTTTGCACCGTCATAAGATAGAGCTTTTTCTTGAGGTACTCTTGACCCCAACAGCTGCAAGACGACGATGCCCAATCAATTCAATTCCCTATATATCCAATAGAAATGGATAGTATTTAATAGTCTCACCATAAACCTCCAAGAGACCTAGGTCGTACGGATGAGGGATGCCTACACCAAGAGTCGTCATGGCCAACACCTCCTCCATCTACCCACCAAAAGATCCTTGTTTAACAACCTCGACATTATAATTTTAACTTCATGTTTAGGGATATTCACATCCACCAACCCCACTAGCACATGAGAGGAGATGTTAGTGTCCAATCTCTACCCATCACTACCTTCCATGAAACTCTTCCCAACAATGAATTTCACAGTCGCGAACGTGAGAAATCCAAATGGAAAATGATGCACCTCATCCTGAGTGTCATCATAGGGCCCCTAAAATCCATTTGATGTTTTTTGCTCAATAATTGCACCTAGGTGTCCATATCACCACACACCAAACCGCTAGCAAAAACATGAATAATGAACATCACCATGAGAAAATGAAACCAATGCACCTACATTTAACACCTCAACAAAGCTTGTAAAATCCAAGGAGATGTCAAAGAGCCAGCTCACCACCACCCTAAGGAATACATGACAAGGACAAATTGACATTATTTGAAGGAAATCCATAATGTTCAAGAATATCTCCTTACTAAATCCCTAATATGCAAGCAAGTGGACCACTCGCATGAAAAATGCTAGCCACAAGAGCACTTAAGCTCATGATTATGATGTGATTGATATAAGGAAACCTTATGAACCCAATGCATAGCTATCCATGATGCCCAAACAATAATGAGTTGTATGAACTATATGGTAGTCAAACACATTGAAGGGCCACGTCATCGCCACGACCTCTCCACACCCATCCGTGGAGAGATGCCCACCCAACCTCCCACTATTTTTTCCTTTATGTTAGGGAAAGTATAACCTCACATTTTAATTCAAAACAAGAACCACCATATTTATTAGAGTGTCTTTTTGCAAGCGAATAAAGCATACCTCTACATAAATTATGTAGGATAAATAAATATTAATGAATAATGATATGTAAATTACTCTAGGTAAAGAGTTGGGATAGAAACATATACCTAAATCATGAAAATAAAAAATAAAAGTGTTTCTTGAAAGTGGAGATGAAAATACTATTACATATGAATATTATTCAAAAAAAAACTAGACATAGGATGGATATAGACCAAGACAATTGAGCTTTATATATTTTGGAATTATCTAAAAAATTGGTGGAATATATTAACTTGTCACTTATTTTTATTTTTTATTTTTTTACTTGTCTCATTGTAGTTTGGTTGCAGTATCATAATTTATTGATTTTTTGTGTTCCTTTGATAGATATTGTTGCTTTCAATAATTGCTTGTGTTTATGATTATTGTATGGTGTGTTTTTGTAAGAAATGACTATGGATATAATCACCCAAGATCTAGAGGCCTAAATGAAAGAACAATGAATTCAAATATGCAATGATGATTCAATATGAGATTACAAAGAAGACCCCTTGGTTATATAGTCGAGGTGAGACATAGGATATCATAATATTATGACAAGTGTCGTAATCTTATGATATGGGACAACTAATATTAAAATGACCTAGGACACAATAAGTAAATGACATAAGATAAGATAAGATCTAATGCTAACTAAGACTTCTAGAAATATTCCAAGGACCTAAGTAATCTTAACATGTGAATAGGACCTACTAGGTGAACGAGTTAGGTAAAATACCTTATTCACACCAACACCCCCCCTTAAGTTCAACTTAGGGAGAAGGAAAAAATGAAAATGATGCAAGCATGGGTCTTGAATACTACGCCATGTTAGGTACCCATGTATAAATACGACCTCTCATAAATAAAGAAAAGGAAAAAACCCAATGGGACAAAACTACTCCCTAAAAGAGATGAAAACAAAATGCTCTCAATGAAGAATAAAAAGAAAAAAATATCATGTGAGGAAAAATTCCCCTCCCAAAAGAGAGACCATGCATCCCCCTTTAAAGTTGAGTCTCTTGCAATGATGGTAGATTCTTGATATCGAATGTTGAAGATGATTTCATCTTGTCGAACAAAATTCCTCCCCTTAGGAAGAAACAAAACCAAGATTCTATGCAACATTTCTTCCCATTCCTAAAAGGAATATGAGGAAGAAGGATGATGAGTGATGTATTTAAATTATTCTCAAGTGTCTCCATGTCGATGCTAAAAATTGTCACACTCCAAAAAAGCATTCTAGGCCACATTGATGAAGAGGACAATCTAGAATCCAATAGAGATGACTATAGAACACAATCAAAAGACAAATATATCTCCTCTGAAGATAAATAAGTTGATAGGATTAAGGTGCAATCCAGCTTGTAATCATATGTCATGGTTCCAACATCCTTGGAAAGTTTCTTTGGGCACTTAGGGTGTATTGAGAAAATATTTGGTAATATTAATTCTCACCATTGTTTATAATATATTCATAAGGGATGATCGGTCCACTAGCGGCGATAAAGGTGAGTTGTGGACATAAATATTTAATATTATTTTCCCCACATGTGGACACCTAAAATGGGATAATAAATACAAGGAAATGATAAATGAGTGAATATTGGGATTCCCCAAGTGGGTGCTTGGAAAGAGGCCATAAGTGTCTCTTGGTATTCCATCATTTGTTATATTTAATGTAATGTTTGTCTTCCATGTTTGGGTGCCCAAGTTGGAGGGAAATTATTGGAGTAAAAAATGATGTCCTTTCACATTTCAATGAGGTATTCCAAGAGTTGGGGACATTTGGAATGAAGGGTCATCTGTGGGATCTTTTTTTGGGTCTTATGATGTCTTCACAAGTCTATAAATTCAGCCTCTTGGATGTAGAAAATATGAGAAACAACTAAATGTAGAGTTTCTTTGCGGGAACAAGGACATGTTGAGGCATAAGGAGGTTGTTCACAAGTGCATAGGTGATACCATGGTGGAGGAAAAGAGGAGAATATAAGTGATTGTGTTGTAATCTAATTTGTTTGAAGATAACACATACTTCATTCTCCGCTAGGATTTTTGTAAGGGTTTTGTTACATCCTAAATTGTGACGTCGCTATAATTTACCATTACTAGATAGAGTAAATGTGAATTCTGGAGGTAAATTAATGATGCTTGTACCTTGTTTTCAATATGAATGTTGTTTCATTTGATGTTATTCTTGGTGAAATACTGCATAAAGGAGAATATAAGGTTATTGATTTGTGAATAATCTAACTTTTGAAATGCTTCATGTATTCTGCTTTGTTTTGAGCATATGACTCCCGTTGTCGTGTCATGATGTGCAGGTAAGAGGACCAATCCTCCAGGCAGAGGAGAGATATCACTCGGGGAGGAACTTGGTCGGGTAAACAGTAACGAATACCAATTGGACATACACACACAAACTATAGACTGAGTAAGCTAAGTCATTGTTGTGGTTAAGGGTAAGTCATCCGTAGGCTTGTTTAGTATCATTAGGAGTTGTATCTACTTCTGAATGTGTAAATAAGTGATGCTTGCCAGTATAGTCTTATGTGGAGTAATATTTCTTGTTAGAGGTGGATATGTGTATTTGTATATATACATATGAATACAGTATGTACAAGTACCCATAAGTACATTCATGTCGATACAACGTATTAGAGCAGATGGATATGCCATACGTGTGTGTCAATATAAGTGTATTTATGAATACTTATACATAAAGTAGTAATATAAGTATATATACAAGTATACGTACCCGCAACTAACTTGTTGAATGAATATATATTATGACAATATAATACCTCGGAATTTACATATACACATATTTATACATATACACGAGTGCGTATAGTGAAAGTATACTGACTAGCTCACAATATACGAACGTAAAATCAAAAATGCAAATGTATAAACATGTATAGATGTAAAGTTAAATATATCTATATATTTAATATTATATTAATGTACGTATATAACATAGTCTTTACAAAATATAAATATGTATATGAGATTATTTAAATTGATAATTTAAATAATTATACATAAATATATTATGTAAATTAAAACTATGTTATGTAAATACTTTAATATAATAAATATATATATAGATGTGTTTAATTAAAAGATTTGAAAAACAAATGGAATTTAAATCAACATTTTATTAATATTCAAAAGAGAAATGAGAATTTAGGAATATGTCGATTTCCTTTGAAAATGAGTATTTCATTTGAAAAACGAAATCAAATACATTTGTTATTTCGCCAAGTTCAAAATATTTCCTGTGGACTATTTCAAAGTGGTGGAGAAAAATAAATTTGAAATAAGAGTCGTGGCCGTTAAAATGGCGAGTGAAGTGAAAACGCGCAGGAGGAATCGCGCGACCTGGCCAAGCAACTGAAAATGGCTGAGTAAATTCATGCATAGCTTAAATGAGGATGTGGACGCCATTGAAACTGGGAAAAAGTCTTGCTTTAAATTCGTCACTTAACCCTACCTGTTGAATCGCGCAAAAACCAGGAGGTGTCACGTTTTTGTGAACTGAGCATGTGCGAATTGGATAATGCATCATTGTTGTCAGTTAATGGAGGTCGAAACCCTCTCCAATAAGCAACACGTTTTTATTTTGAAGCTTTCCAAGCTCTGTTGGCAGCACTGGCGCCATAAGAAGAGGAAAATAGTTAAATTTACAATTCTATATAAACCTGCGAATGTTCATTCATAACACACACGAAAATACAATCAAGAAGTTCGTTCTGCGTAATCAAGAGTGAAGAGCATTTTACAGTTGAGAGGAATTCGCCATTAGTTTGAGAGAGACTTTAGTCTTTAGTTGTTTTGAAAGCTATTCTGTTTGTGTTGAGAGAAGCACTCACTAAGCCTGAGAACAGTAGCTTGGAGTTGTCAAATTGCTGAATTTGGGAATTTGCTACAAAGCTAGTTGGAATCCATTTGGTGGTAGGCAAAGAGAAGAAGTTTACTCTTTCTCTAAAATTCTAAGGAAAGTTATTGCCAGGCAGTAAGCTCTTACCAGGCATGTCAACCTTTTCCTTTCTATACTTTCAGTAATTCATGTATTCATATGTTATTCTGTGTCTTGTACTTTGGCTGAAAAGAACTAAGATTGAAAACTGATTTATATAGAAATGAACAAAAAAAGAATTAAAGTTTGTCAGCATAAGATAAATTGTGAATTAGAATGTTTTATGCATATACTCTTCTTTTGGATTTTGCTTTCATTAGTGAACGGTTTACACTAGGCAATGAAAAGAAAACTGCATAATTTGTATTGACTCCATATATGAGTATATTCTTGTATATACATTAGTCATTAGGAATGAATCGATATTTAATGAGTTATGTTACAACTAGATACTAGTTAACTAAGTCAAGTTTAAGAACCCCCTAGGATGAGAGTATCTTGTTTAAGGGCGTTGGTTGTAGGTTTTTATTAAAATGATCTTTGTTCCAGTAGTTAGATTGTTGTAGGAAGTCTAGGGTACATAATACCCCGATAGACCAACCTACGCGTAGAATAAGATAGCCTCAAGTCAAGTTGAACCTGGCTAGTGTAAGTGAAAAATGACCTACATTCTTCATTGAATGTGAACACTTTGGCCAAAGTAGTGTAAGGAACCATTTAGATGCAGTACTTCACTGTCAGTTCACCGTGATCCCGAAATACATCCTAGTTTGAGAATTGCCGGTTGCACGGAATCTAGCTTTGTAGGATCACAACACTATGTCTAGTTGGTAGTCGTTAAAGGATACCCAACCAATCTCTTCTTCAAAGGGAGGGTCGTTCATTGCAAAATGATCATGCGGGGGACCGCATTATAAGTCCATGGTTGGCGGAAAAGCACCTGAGTGATGTTTCTCCTCCTCAACAACCGACTGATGATCCAAGACTTGACAAGACAAACTTTTGACCTTCTTACTTATTGGTTCTAAAGCTCATTGGAGCTATGTTAGTTAAGGTACGTATTCTTGTCTCATGTACTTGTGAAGTTATTATATTGAAATGGAATCTTTGTTGTATATTAATATGGCAACTTGTTCATGTTTTTTCAATAAAGAAAAAGAAAAATTCTATTGCAATGGCATGATTAACACGTTTACTTACTTTTAGGATGTAATTCATGAAAATTTTAATTTTACCGAAGGGTCGGGCTGTTACATGTGGTATCAGAGCTACCAGGTTTTACACTAGGAACCTATGAGCTCATTACGCAGCAATGCGTAAACCTTGTCAAAAGATAAAGGTTGGGAAAAGTTCTTGTCCCACAATGGCAAGAGGAAAAGAACTGAGGGAGAAGTGAAAGGAAGATGAAACTCCTAGTAGCACATTTAAGTTGGGGTGAGTTAAGAGTTATCCCTGGAAGTAGGAACTCCTAAACCAACAATTTATGTCAGTACCTAGGATTGCGGAAGATTATGCAATCAAGTTATGAAGAAAGGTTAGGAAGAATAACCAGTGTATACCTTTATCCAACGAAATAGTTTTATGACTCTAAGGCAGCCAAAAGGAATAAGATAACCCTTGTTATAGTAGCAAACTATAGTTGCAAAGAGTCAGGAACTTTTGGATTTAGTGAAAACACTACGAATCTATGTATATGCAATGTCAGCATAAATTAGATTGAATAAGGAAGTCAACGAAGGAAGTATCCACGGGAGTTGGAGAACTCTTGACATTAAGCTAATTCTTATGTAAAGATAGGAGCTTGCAAGGAAAAAGAGTTAGTACCTTAGGGATAAGAGAAAAGACCAGAATGGTCTGAATTAAAGTAATCAACAAAGTGGACAAGGTTCCACTGACCAAAATCAATTAGATTATTGGAGTTTTGATTAAGAAGTGAAAAAGAGACCAAACAACTTTGGTATCTCTAGAGATTAAAAGAAAGGAAGATTCCGAGCATTGGAATTAAGTCACTTGAAAAGTGACTGAAGAATAAAGAAGCCTAAAGTGGTAAGTCAGGACGGTTTTACCAGAGGTTTAACAAAGATTGGTTAGAGTATAAGCTAAACTCACCTTCATGTTTGTGAAAGTCAAACTTTTGTTTAGAATGTTCCAAATGGAAAGGGAATACAAGTTTTATGGATATAGAGTACCCTCCGCCAAAGGGATGTTGAAAAGAGAATTGGATTAATGAAGTGTCTCATAACTTATAAGTTGTTGTTTATTAGATCTTCCGTTGGATGATCCAAGTTATTGAAATCTATGGGATAGAAATCAATGACAAATCTAACTTTGGGGAAAGTATATTTGAGGTATGCCTTGAGACAAGGTAGAGGCAATGGAAATTCATCAAAAAGGAAACGACAAATCCTTACAAAAGAAGTAAGAATTTGCTGGGAGTTCAACTTGAGTAGATCAAAAGTTGTGGAAACTCTAAGGGGGGAAGGAAAAGAGTGGGTTGACTCGAGTTTAGTATCCCATTCAACAAAAGAACGTGGGTATGTTCTCAGTTTGGAAGAACTAATGTCTTCTTCGCAAGTCATGATGACAAATAAGTCATACAGTTTATAATCCAAGAAAAGAGGTATTGGGATCTTCGGAGAAAGTTAAATAAACCCATACTTAGGATTATTTGATCGAAAGATCAAACGATATTATCATTTGATATCCACAAGGAAAAAGGTATTGAGAATTCTCGAGAAAGATAATTGGAAAGGTCAAAGATTATTACCTATTATCATCTCATACCTTATATTTAGTTGATTGGAAGAATCAAATGAAATTATCATTTGATGCCTAGGAAAAAGGATAGGCAGATAATTTGATCATGATAAGAAAGGCCACCTATAAGATTGGCAAGGAAAGCTTTAAGATACTCATGAATGAAAGAAAGTGTCTCTACATTCCTATACACCTCATTTAAGGAAAAGTAGATAAAAATGTTATTTCAATATGAAATATATTCATGTCATGAAAACAAATTGAAACTGTAAGCTTATTGTGCTATGAAACCCGAGAATGAAAAGGTTTAACCATAATCCATAGAGATGGAATGGAAAATTAAGGTAAGATATGACACTATGCAAGGCATCAATTATCTTTACTTGATTGATCACTTGATCACCATCTCGCTCTTTAATGAAACCCTAGGTTTGTAATAACCTAGCTGGGACATGAAGTTCATTCGAATGAGAAAAGGAAGATCTTAGGATAAGATCTAACCCATTGAGTTGGGTTAAATAATTGACTACTCTTTTAATGCCTTGTAGTTGGAATAAATCTACTTGGTTGAGTTGTACATTTGGTCTTGATAGAGATATATAGAGGTAGAGAAACCTATAACATTAGACTATTCATTGATTGAGAATCCCAAGAGTTGAAAGGGAATATTGGGATTGTGATTCACCAATGGAAATGTGTATATCACTTGAACTTATGTGATTCTATGAGTGGAAACAAGGGTAGAATACTTAGTGAGTTAAAGAAGCTACTTTACACTCTAGGAAAGAAATCATCGTATTGACTAGAACGTTGTTGAGTGACACTTATATTAAAGAGAATACACTCTCAAAAGGGAAACATCCATTGTTATGTCGGAGCAATATAACATTTTATGTGAAATAATGGGAAATTTTATTGAGTAAAGCACCGGGGATGTTACTTGAACTCAAAAGGATGTACTAAAGTTGGAGCTCTCCCATATGATTAAGAGAATCAATGGAACCAATGAGGAATGTTCATGCTTGGTAACTAGGTAGGTAATTAAATTTACTATTATCTAGGGATCAATATGACGGAACATGGATTAACACTCAAAATTAGTACCAAAATTATCGGGAAAATTTGATTGAGTTAAAAGATGGATAACATCTTTGAAAATAATCCAAGGACAAAAGAGATCCAAGATATGGATGTCCTAAGATAAATGGGGTTTATCTCCGCAAAACTTATAACCATTATTATATGGGAAATTAAAAATGGCGTGAGATCGTAAAATAGGTTTTCAACTAGTCAAAGAATAGACTATTATTGGATGTAAAAGAACCTATGTACCCAAAATTTTGAAGAATTTGGAATAGAACGAGGAAACTAATGTCAGAGTTAGGACATCAGAACGACAACAAGAATTGTTGGATGAGAAACTACTATAAACTTGGAAAGATAGAGTTCGAAGCTACACAGAATGTGGCAAGGTAATGACTAGTATACCAGGAAATGAAGACCAAATGTCATCATCGGTAAGTCATGTATACTCTCTTAAGATTCCAGAGGAAAAATGGCAGAACAAGAGACAGATCAATCTGTCTATGTTGGTATAACTGACATAATGTTCAAGTAGACAAACTCATCGATGAAACCAATGTTTTTGGAAAACTTGACTTATAGGATATTTGGTCCTAAATAATATATTGTGGAAAGTAGAGGCTTAGTAATTCAGAGAGGTTATCTCAGTTTAGCAATAATGATAAGGTTGTGTAAACCCTGATCAAACTACGAAACATTCAACGGATCTAATGTGCAGTATATTATCATGTATAGTCAAAATAAGCAAAGATGGTAGAATAAGTCTTGAATGATTTATAAACTTCTAATATTGAAGTTTGGACCATTATATGAAATATAAGGTTAAAAACTCAATTAACTGAAAATGGCTTAGAATTGAGTGAATCATAGACTTGATAAAATGTCAAAAAGGAGTAATAGATCGAAGTTATCAATAAAACTTTGTGGTACAAAGCTTACGTATGAAGCAGTATCAAGATTTGACAAGTGTCCAGGAGTAAAGTTGTGCTCGAGATGGACAAGTAATCATCTACAAGTACTATGTGGTAATGATAAATGAATGTGTAAGTGACGGATGTACTTGGTTTATGAGTTGTCTAAAAGTGTAAATACCAAAAGAAGAAGGATTGGACCCACGATGTAGTGTACAATGCATCGACTTTCCTATTCTATTTGTATTATACTAAGGATAAATTCATGGACCAATGATTTCCAATCATTGTGTGTTTGGTGTGATGTATAGTTACTATTATAACTTGGATGTGTATATATGTTAAAACTCTTTGGGAGAGTAAGTATGTGTGAAGCATACGAGATTTCCCTATGCGATAGTGTGAACACTCGAAGCAAGTTCTAGGAAGAACAAAATTGCTACATAGGTTGAATGCTTTATAAATCTTACGTATTTTGTGAATTGTAACTAACACTTTATTTGACTTTAACTATATGTTAAAAATCTATACCTCATCGAGGACGATGATTCACAAGGGGGGAAGTATGTTACATCCCAAATTGTGACGTTACAATTTACCATTACTAGATAGAGTAAATGTGAATTTTGGAGGTAAATTAATGATGCTTGTACCTTGTTTTCAATATGAATGTTGTTTCATTTGATGTTATTTTTGGTGAAATACTGCATAAAGGAGAATATAAGGTTATTGATTTGTGAATAATCTAACTTTTGAAATGTTTCATATATTCTGCTTTGTTTTGAGCATATGACTCCCGTTGTCATGTCATGATGTGTAGGTAAGAGGACCAATCCTCCAGGCAGAGGAGAGATATCACTTGGGGAGGAACTTGGTCGGGTAAACAGTAACGAATACCAATTGGGCATACACACACATACTATAGACCGAGTAAGCTAAGTCAATTGTTGAAGTTAAGGGTAAGTCATCCGTAGGCTTGTTTAGTATCATTAGGAGTCGTATCTACTTCTGAATGTGTAAATAAGTGATGCTTGCCAGTATAATCTTATATGGAGTAATGTTTCTTGTTAGAGGTGGGCATGTGTATATGTATATATACATATAAATACGGTATGTACAAGTGTCCATAAGTACATTCATGTCGATACAACGTATTAGAGCAGATGGACATGCTATACGTGTGCATCGATATAAGTGTATTTATGAATACTTATACATAAAGGAGATATACAAGTATATAAACACATATACGTACCCACAACTAACCAGTTGTATGATTATATTATGACGATATTACCTCAAAATTTACATATACACATATATATACATATACATGAGTACGTATAGTGAAAGTATGCTGACTGGCTCACAGTATACGTACATATAATTTAAAATGTAAATGCATATACATGTATAGGTGTAAAGGTAAATATATTTATATATTTAAATATTATATTAAAATACGTATATAGTATAGTCTTTACAAAATATAGATATGTATACGATATTATTTAAATTATTAATTTAAATAATTATACATAAATATATAACGTAAATTAAAACTATATTATATAAATATTTTAATATGATAAAATATATATATATATAGATGCATTTTATAAAAAAAGATTTGAAAAACAAATGGAATTTAAATCAACATTTTATTAAATATTCAATAGAGAAATGAGAGTAAATCACGAATTTAGGAATATGACGTTTTTCTTTGAAAATTGAAATCAAATATCTTTATTAATTCACCAAGTTCAAATATTTCCTGTTGGACTATATCAAAATTATTAAGAGTAAAATAAATTTGAAATAAGAGCCCATGCCCGTTAAAATGGCGGAAGAAGCAAAAACGCACAGGAAGAATCGTGCGACTAGGGCAAATGACTAAAAATCGCTGGGTTAAATTCGTGCATAGCTAAAATGAGATGTGGACGCCATACAACCTGGGAAATAGTCTTGAATTAATTCAACGCTTATCCATTGTTGTAGAATAGCGCTAAAACCTGGAGGTGTCACGATTTTACAAACTTTACAAGTGCGAAATGTTAATATATCATTGCTGTCAGTTAATGGAGGTCGAAACCCTCTCCAATAAGCAACACGTTTCTTCTTTGAAACTTTCCAAGCTCCGTTGGCAGCACTGGCACCATAGAAAGGGGAAACAGTTAAGTTTCCAACTCTATATAAAGCCTGTGTTTGTTCACTGTAAAGGACACGAAAATAGAATTCAGTAATTCGTACTGTTCAATCAAGAGTGAAGAGTTGTTTCTAATAAGAAAGAATTCATCAATCTGAGAGAATTGTTTAAGCATTCGTCATTGTTAAGAAAGTCTTTAGTCTGTATTTTGTTAAGGGAGGTATTCTATAGTGTTGAAAGAAGCAATTAGTGTCTGAGAATTACAGCTTGAAACAATCAAAAAGCTGAGAAGAATTCGCTATAAAGCCAATTGGGAATCATTTGGTGGCAGGCTAAGAGGGAGAAGTATTCTCATTTTCCAAACTTCTAAGGGAAAGCTCTTACCAGGCATGTTAATCTTTTCCTTTTTATGCTTTTTGTTATTCTTGTATTCAGAAGTAAGTTTGTATCTTGTCCTTTGACTAAAAAGAGTTGAGACTGAAAACTGATTTACTTAGGAATAAATATGTAAGGATAAATGTTTGTCAGCATAAGATAAATTGTGAAATAGGATGATTTTTGCATGTTCTCTTCTATTGGTTTTGCATTCATTAGTGTACGGATTACACTAGGCATCGAAAAGGAAACTGCATTAATTGTATTGACTCCATATATGGAGTATATGCTTGAACATAGCTAATTAATACTAGGGATGAATCGAGAGCATTTAATAAGCTACAACGTTACAACTAAAAGCTAGTTAACTTAGTCAAGTTAATGAACCTCCTAGGATGAGAGTATCCTGTATAAGGGAGTTGGTTGTAGGATCTTATTAAAATGATCTCCGTTCTAGTAGATAGATTGTTGTAGGAAGTCTAGGGTACGAACTACCCCGATAGACCAACCTACGCGTAGTGTAAGAAAGCCTTAATGCAAATCGGCCCTGAGTAGTGCATATGATAAATGACCTTCATTCGAAGTACTGAATGATAATACTTTGGCCAAAGTAGTGAAATGTACAACATTCACTTAGGTGTGAAATAGTTGAGACTACACTGTCAGTTCATTGTGATCCCAAGTACATACTAGTTCAAGAGTTGCCGTATGCACAGGACCTAGTTATGTAGGAACACAACACTATGCTCAGTTGGTAATCGTTAAAGGATACCCTACCAATCTCTTCTTCGAAGGGAGGGCCATCTATCTAACGATAGGTGTGCGGGGGACCGCATTATAAGTCCGTGGTTGGCGGAAAAGCGCCCGAGTGATGTTTCTCCTCCTCAGCAAGCGGTCGATGTACCAAGATTTGAAAGGACGGACTCCTGGACCTTCTTACTACTATTTGTTCTAAAGCTCATTGGAGCTATGTTAGTTAAGGTACGTATTCTTGTTTCATGTACTTGTGAAGTTATTATATTGAAATGGAATCTTTGTTGTATATTAATATGGCAACTTGTTCATGTTTTGTCAATAAAGAAAAAGAAAAATTCTATTGCAATGACATGATTAACATGTTTACATACTTGTAGGATGTAAATTATGAAAATTTTAATTTTTCAAGGGTCCGTTGTTCGCATAAGGTGAAAGCTTATGATACAATCTCTACAGAATTGACTAAGTGCAGACAAAATGTTGAAAGTATTGTTAAGTTCGTGAGAAAATTGGTAACATCCATCCCTTGCCAATACCAACATGAAGGAGGTGAATACATTGAGCTCGCAGAAGTGCAAACGCAATTTTAGGACTTCATCCGTGTTAGTTTCTGTGGTGACCCTGTTAACTACAAGTTAAGTCAAATTGCTGCCATGTCAGCAAAGCTAGATGATGCAGCTGAAAAGGGATGTCTTTTTCAGGATCAAATTGCAAATGGCGAGGAGATGCTGCAAAAGCATGACATCATCCTGAGAAGTATCAGTTGTCCAGACACAGAGATAGTTAACAACTAGTTAGAGGAGCTGATTACTCAAATTGATGAGGTGTAAACTATTAGTTAGGACGTCCTACCTCTCCAAAGATAGCATTTAAGACATAGCAGTTAACTTGATGCCATTTCCAAGTTAACTCGCTGTCCCACCTTTCATGCATGTCTATTTTCGAAGACACCTTTCGTACATTGGAGTTAGTTTTCGTTTAGAATCAGTTAACTGAAGTAGTCTTTCCAGTTAACTGCTAGGTTACCTAATTTTAGACATAGGAATAAACCTTGCAGATTGGCAAGAACTAAATGTTAACTCAAGGAGATTTTAGGGTTCCCTACTCCTTTGAGCTTCTATAAATAAGAGCAACATTGCTCATTATTGTTTAACTTTTATTACTACACAAAATTGTTGCGCCATTGTGCCATTAAGCTTGCAAGTCAATATCTATTCACTCTTTTTTTAAGAGTTGTTTGGTTGATCGCATCTTGTATGATTCTCCTCTTTCATACCATTTGCTGTCCCAAATATTTGTAATCGTTGATCGAGTTTGAGAAAGTAAATCAAAAGAGCAATGAGCCTTTGATCCAAAGTTTGAAGATCTATCAATACTTGTTTTTATAATCTTTGTTTCAATCTACACCTCGAAAAGAGTTCTGAACCTTCGAGGGAATTTGGAGATTAAGCTTATCGTTTAATGTTGTTTCTTATGATCTATATTTCAGCCTACACCTCGAACAAAGCTCTGAGCCTTCAAGGGAATCCTGATATCTAGTTCATCGTTTCATGTTGTTTTCAATAATCTTCTTTTTAGCCTACACCTCAAAAGAGCAATGAGCCTTCGAGGGAATCCTAAGATCCAGATTATCGTTTGAGTGTTTACCTACATAAACTTTATTTCAGCGTAAATCTGAAAGAGCGGTGAGCCTTCGGATGCATTCTAAGAGACAGTTTGTCTAAGTGATCCAACCATTCCCAATTACTCCTAGATCCTCTCACTCTAAATTACTTGAGGAGATAGGATAGTTATAGTTTTATCCTAGTTGTAGTTAAGATCTGTGGAACCAAAGAAAACCTTAGCTGCAACGCATTGTGTTTTATAACCTTGTGCTCTGCCGCTGAGTAAAAAGATAGGGAATTTACTTTACTTTACCTTTTACGCAAAAACAACAAAAGAGGGAGCTTCCCCTCCTAATTTGAAGAGCAGTTCATCTATGCATAGCTGTTCGTTTCCAATACACACTCCAAAGGTGTGAATTGAAACGCCAAAAAGGACTAATATCACACTACCACTCTACTACTATTGTAGGCACTATTACTCAACTACTCTACCCTCTATTATTATCACTAACTAAATTACTAACTTCCAAAGATGAATTCTAGATAACTACCTTCCAAATGAATTTTAGAGGTGTTTATGTTGGAAATTTGTCATTGATGTCAAGTAAAGTTGGAAATTGTTTTGATCAGATCATTATAGACTTGAAAAGATTCGAAAATCCATTTATAAAGAAAGGAATATTCATAGATTTATTCATCGTGATCATGAACAGCAATTATAAATCTGGAAAGAGGAGATTAATTAAGTATGAGTGTTGATCAGATTTTATCCATCAAAGATGACATAAGAACAAATTATTAAGCAACGATGAGCAATAGTCCTCTACAGGTTTGTCACAAAACAGATGATAAACAAGTATTAACCAGTATTTAAATCTGTAGTTAACAAATGATAAATGGCATGATTTATCCTTAAAGAAAACAGATAAGACAAAATGATTTGTGTTTCTGGAGAGATACGATCCTTGGTGAATAAAGCAACTTCAGAAAACAAATAAGACAAAATTGCATATGAGACGAAAATGAATAAGACAAAATAGGAAAAAGCCAAAAGCTACAATACGCAGCGCTTGTGTTAGGGACAGCGATTATCTTTTTGAAGATAATTATCAACGGTTCATATTACTTTTGAAGAGGTGAATAAAGACAAAGAGCATATAAGACAAATTTGTCTTATTTAGAGACCATGAAGGGATGCAATTGCTTATAGAGACGTCTTCAGCATAAAAGGTGTGATTAGCAAATAAAGACAACGATTTCTATGAGAAAAAGTATGATCTTACATGGACTATGATCAATATATTAAGAAAAGCAACAATTCATTACAAAGGCAACCGCTCAGAATTATTAAAGAAAATAAGCAATAATTAAATAATAAAGGTGGCATTGATTTTTGTTAATAAGACGGCAGTTGGGAAATGATTTGGTTAAAGAAATAATTACATATCTCATAAGACAGTGATTGGAATTATTAAAAGACACATCTATATAAATAGGTGTTTACTTTCAAATAGACACATCTCTTGTCAAATTGAAGTGGTATAAATAGAAGGTAAAGCGGGACTAAAAAAAGTAGTGTGCTGTGTGGAATAAATGCCATATCATTAAAACACAATCAGGTGTGTGTTGAGGAACAAATGCTATATCCTTAAGTCACAATCAGGTGTGAAGTGATTGTAGAGAGTGCTGTGTATTGTGTTGCATATCAAGGACTTCAATTGAATATCATATGTGATTGAGGAAGAAAGCATGTGTAATAGAATAAAAATCTGAGCAAATTTATGAAGAAAAATTGATATGCATATTGACTAAGTGTGAAGAAAGATATTGACAAAGGTTGGATCAGATCTATGAAAAAAAAGTCTGCATGGTTTGGATCATATTTGTGAAAGAAGGATATTGTGTGTGAATCTGATTTGAAAAGAAAAGATACAAAATCAGAAACAGTGATCAGATTTATAAGAGAAAGTTAGTGTGTAGTAAAAAATAAGAGTTTATATCAGATATGCAAATGAGTAGTTAAAAGGAAGATCCTTGTGAAGAATATATGCAGATTTTATGAAGCAGATTGAAGTGGAATAAATGCAGATTTTGTATATAGTAATGAGTATTGAAGACAAAACATTTACATCAGATTTGTAAGAAGAGTGTCTGAGCAAAATTGTGCATCATTCGTTGAAGAAGCAACATTGAAGGTGGAACACTATTCTTGATATTTTTGTCTTTGCTAAGTTGGTGCTTGGCAAGTGGGGGTTGGAGCCTCCGGTAGGTTGGTGCCTATGAACATTAGGGGTTGGTGTTCCTTGTAGGTTGGTGCCTACTAAATCAGCATTAGGGGTTGATGCTCCTTGTAGGTTGGTGCCTACTAAATCAGAATTAAGGGTTGGTGCTCTTTGTAGGTTGGTGCCTACTAAACTACACAATTGGTGATTCAAGTAGGTTGGTGCCTACACTCATTGTAAAGTTTATATAATTCATAAAGTACATTATTTATACCGTGGTTTTATCCAAGGAGTTTCCAATGTAGGTTGGCCAAAATCTTATGATGAAGCATTAGCTGTTGAAGAGTCTCGATGTGATTCTAACTAAAGGTCTCTTTGGTCCCATAATACATTGTGATATGCTTAATTGAATGCCACAAGTTACAAAATGGTGCTGCAAACTTCGCATGATAAACTAAGTGTTGACTATGAACTTGAAGTCACTTCTAGTAACAACAACTTTCTAAATACTAATCCAAAACTCTTGAAATCTGGATATGACGTGCATGAGTTGTTCAAGAACTTTGATTCTCTGCCACGAGCTGAAATGAGATTATGTGGTGAAATACAGTAGGATGCATTGGGATGCTCCTACATCAGACACCAAGGATTTTTTGAAAAGTGAGTCCCGCACTTTGTCGATTTTAGAGGAAATACAAGGATCTCCAACTCAGCTTGAGAAATCCATGATGAGTCTTCTACTAGTCTTCCTTTCCACTTAACCTGATATTCTTCATACTACCTATTTCTGGTGCTATGCCCAATTCTGATGTCTAAAATTTGTTCTATCTGCTCCTATGGTTGCCGCAATAGTTGTTCTTGTAAGGAAGCCTCTGCGCTGTTGCCACTTGAATGGCATTTGTAATATTCCTTGTTAATTCTGATCTCAAACTTGCTGTTAAAGGCTCAAGGAATATTGTCAAATGCTTCTCAAGCAAGGTCTGCAATTGCTGTTATATGTTTCAGCATTGTTGAGGTGGCTTGGAAAATGATTTTTCAATTGACTTTCAAGGCTTGCAAAGATCGATATAACATCAAAGCACTGAAATGAAATAAGAATGTTATCACTAAATGCTATTATATATCAGCAATCAAGTATCTCAACACATGCACATTTTGTCAAACAGTTTGGCAGTCAACTCCTTATCCCTCCGAAATTTAAATGCAATGAAGAGTTAATACAAAATCACTTTCCTCAATGCCAAGTAATCTGTATGATGTTGTAGGAATTTTTCAGAGCTTTCTAAGCAAGCTAAGATTGCAAAAGATTTGCAGCTACAGCCAAGGACATAAAGGAAAACAGTTGGCTAACATTCTTAATCACTGAAGCTTGTGCACAACAGTATGACAAACATAATATGCTTATACACCAAACTGAAATTATTGTATTGAATGCCCAGACTTCTACAATAATTATCTTCAGCAGAATATTCCTCAAGTATAATGACTTCAACGCCAAATGACAACATGCAAATTACCAAATGATCACCTACTCATTACAACTGAAGACTCTATGATGTAATACAAAGATTATATGCAAGAGATTACAATATTAGAACCTGGGTATCAACCAGAAAATGACACAATCTCCTCTGGCTATCAAGATCGATCCAGCCCAGTCATGAGTCGTCCTTCCATCTAGTTCACAGCAATGGTAAGTTATTAATCGTACTCTTCTTAGTTCAAGCAGCAAGTCCACGTCCACAGATGGAGACGTCTTTGATAAGTCTGCAATCAATAATTCCCGACTTCATAAAGTGTTCACCTGGCCGTTCACTACTTTTTGAATGACGTCGCTCACCAATTAGAATTTTATAAGAGTCTGATGCCACATAAGCTTCAAATAATTTGACGCTAAAATGATTTCATATCACCTTTTCCAGAAATTCATCTTTTCCCACAAATATGGATTCGCCTTTGACAAACTCTTCTTTTGTCGTATTGCCTTGACTTTATTCTTTGGAGCGGGACCCGATAATCTAATGAGCGATCTCCTTAATATAATATAATCGAGCCTTATTTGGAATGATCTGCCTTTTCCTTAGCGTCAGACTTGTCTTATCTTCAGCTTTCGTCCCTTTTGATTTGTCTGGTTGTGCTTTCCAATGTGACATATCTCTTCAAGAGTAATCGACATTTCAATATACACCTGTAATATGTGATTCCCACGATTTGTCTCTCTCTCTAACAGGAAATAAATATTAATCCGCAACTAATGAAATATATGACTTGACTATGAATAATATCCAATGAATGCCCATCAAATTGGGGATGCCTCTATCCCAAATCGAACTTCTCTAATTTTGGCCAAAGGCCATTAAAATTTGCTTAATGAATATTCAACCCAACAATACCTCAGCTGCTGTGATGCCTCCAAACCCTTATTCAGAAGAGTACAATAATACATCAGCCATTGTACCCAAATATATTTCACAATGAAGCACCAATGAGAAGTCTGAGGTAACTTCTCCCACAGCTGCAATAATTTAGGTGATATTCCACACCCTCAAAATTGCTATCAATAGGAAGTTTTCGTTTCCTATGAAAAAGAAGCAATCTACAGAAACCCTAGGCTCCACAAGATGAAACAACAACATCAAATCTGCTTGATAGGAAATGAGCCCTCAATGTCTATTTATTCTTTTTCTTCAAGAGGTCGTCCCAACAAGAATAATATAAAATTCAACTTCTAGAAGCTTGTCATAATAATATTTTAATATTGCACTTTATAATAATATAAAATATAACCCAACTCCTAAAGTGCAATATAACATTATAAAATAAAAATAAGGTTTCCAAAAATAGAAATATCCATGATGATTCTAGGAAAACCTTCATGTAGTCGCGAAATGAGCCAACCAATCAACTAGGTATCTGCCAAACGACCCTCTTATCCAGCCCTATTAGCCTACGAGGATCAAGAATAGGCTAATTCCTCTAGACTCCAACGTTCATGAAAAAGGGGACATTACAACGTTGATGATACTAATGAAGATCTGTTATGTTGAATCTAGTCGATATACCAAGTGCTTTTGATAACTCAACCTTAGAGGTGCTCCCTAGATCAAACTTCTTCAGAATCTTACATGAACCGAACTTCCTCATCTTTAGCTTGTTGTATGTGCTTACTGAAAATCTTTCTTTTTTGAGATATACCATGACTTAATCCCCAACAAAAAATTATCTATCTTCGCTTTCCATTTGCTTGTCCTTTGTACTTATTATTCATTGTTTCCAAGTGCTCCCTAATTTGATTGTGTACTCTTTCCACGTATCTTGCAATTCTTCTACCTCCCCACTCCTTTTGTTTTCCTTATTGATGTCTCTAAGTTCTACTACTCCCCTAGGTTGTAATCTAGTCACAACTTCAAATGGTGTCTTCCTTGTACTTATATTGATTGAGTTGTATGCAAACTCTGCTTGTGGTAGACTTATATCCCAGTTTCTTGGCTCATCTCCATTTCAGCATTGCAACAAGTTGCCCAAACTCTTGTTTACTACTTTTGTTTGTACATCAGTTTGTGGGTGAAATGTTGAACTAAATCTTAGGTATTTCTTCATCTTCTTCCATCATGTTCTCTAAAAATATCTTGTGAACTTTGTGTCTCTGTTTCAAACTATGCTCTGTGGTAATCCATGGTGTCTCACAATTTCCTTGAAAAATATGTCAACATGTACAACACCACGTGTCATTTACAAAGAATGATATGTGCCATCTTAGGAAATTGGTGCACTACTACAAATACGGAATCATGTCCCCTCTGTGTTCTTGGCAATCCCAATATGAAATCCATGTTGATATCCTTCTAAGGTTCCTATAATACTATTAAAGGTTGATATAATCCAGTATTTTGACTACTCCCCTTCGCAACTTGACAAGTCCTATATTCTTGATCAAACTTCCTTACATCCTTATATATTTGAGACCAACATAAAATGTTCACTTACCAAAGCCACTATCTTGTCAATGACAAAATTTCCTACTAATCTTCCACTATGTTTCTCTTTGATCAAATTCTCCCTCATTGAACTCCTAGGAATGCACAATTGGTTCCCTTTGAATAGCATACCTTCCTAAATGAAATAGTCCAGCCACTTATTAGGATATGTTACAATTGGTTCCATACTTACTTTCCAATCTTTCAGAATGTCTAGGTTATCCTCATACATTTGTTTGAGTTCTTCAAATCCCATTGATTTTATCCTCATTTCTATCAGCAAATTCCTTTTACTTAAGGTATTTGCAACTTTGTTTGACTTTCCACTCCTATGCTTCAATACAAATGTAAAGCTTTGCATGAACTCTACCCAACGCATGTGTCTCTAATTCAATGCGCCTTGGCTACTTAAATACTATAGGGCTTGATGCTCGATGTACAACACAAAATTCCTTTGGAAACAAGTAATGTCTCTACTTCTTCAAGGCTTGGATTATGGCATAGAACTCCTGATCATAGATGATCTCTTGCATCATTCAATTTCTCACTAAAACATGCTATTAGTCTCCCTTCTTGATGCAACATTTCTCCTATTGCATTTCCACTAGCATCATAGTCCGCTTAAAATACTTTATCAAAAATTAGGTAATGCTAACATTGGTTGTTTTGTTACCTTTTTCTTCAGTAATCAAAACTCTTTTGTGCTCCTAATGTCCACTTGAACTCCTTTTGATCTCCCCTTATTTTTTTGTCAACGGTGTACAGATGGCACTAGAATTCCTGATGAACTTCCTATAGAAACTTGTCAGTCCATGAAAAGAGCTTACCTCTCCAACATTTGATAGTGTTGGCCAATCCACAATCGCCCTTACCTTCTCCAAATCTATCTTCAATCACTTCACAAAGATGACAAAACCCAAATACACTAGCTCGATTTTCATGGAACTGCATTTCTTGATGTTTATCAACTTCCCTTCTCTTAGCCTTTGAAATACTTGTTTGATGTGTTGCAAATGTTCTTCCTTGATTCTACTGAAAATCAAACAATCATCTAGGTAAACAATGACAAACTTACCCAAGAATTCTCCTTCAATACCTCAATCATCGGCCGAATCAATGTACTCGGCGCATTGGCTAATCCAAAAGGCATGACTAACCAATCATACAAGCCATCATTCGTCTTAAATGCAGTCTTCCATTCATCTCCCCTTCTAATCCCGATTTGTTGATGTCTACTCTTTAGGCTAATCTTTGTTCAAAATACTATGCACCACTCAAAAAATCCATAATGTTGGCCATCCTTGGCAATGGGAATGATCTTGTTGATGGCTCTTGAATCTATGCACACCCTCCATTCTCCATCTTTATTTGGTGCTAACACTACTAGTACAGCACATGGACATAAGCTTTTCTAAATCAATCCATTCCTCAACAACTCTTGTACTTGTTTGTTTAGCTCCACATCTTCTGTTGGTGTCATCTCGTGCACCACTTTAATTGGCAAACAAGCTCCTAGTATCATGTCTATATGATAACTGATGCTTCAAACTGATGGCTATCCTCTTGGCACATTCTCCAACACAATATCTTGTACTCTGTTAGCAATTTAGATACTTCTCTTTGCAATGGTTCTTCTTTCTTTGCGGTGGTATATTCTACACTTTGGTGGTTGTACTTCCTTGGAATCAATGTAAAGCACTTTTTTTCATGTCTCAGTCCACCCAAAAAATTTCTTCCATCTAGCAAACAAGTTGTAGCATTACCGCATACTTTGCTCTTGTGCTCTTCTTCCAAAGGTATCAAGATATGATTTTTTCCATTTAAGTCACAATGTAGGTATTCTTTCTCTCATCATGAATTGCCTTCCTGTCATATTTCCATGGCCTTCCCAACGATATATGACATACATCCATTGGCATGATATCACAAAACACTTCATTGTTATATGATCCTATATGGAATTTCACCAAACATTGTTCACTTACAAGTACCTTGTGCTCATCTTGGATCCAGGGAATCTTATATGGTTTTGGATGTTCCAACCTTTTCATCTTCAACTTATTTAACATATTCTCTAAAACCAAATTGTCTATACTACAACTATCAACGATAACTTTACAACACTTACCTCCTAATTTGCATACTGTTTTGAACACACTTTTCCTTTGCATCAGCTCCTCAATTGCATTAGTCTCCAGCAAGGCTCTTCTCATGACTAATGATTCAACCTTCTTAGGTTTTCCTACAAATCCTAGCAACCTAATAGGTTCTTTCCTTTGCACATTCTGCACTTGCAGTATTCTTCGTCCTTTTACTAGTAGTACCTTGATAACATTTGAATGCTTGATGTCCTTCTCCCCCACAATTGAAATAGATTCCTTTGAATGGTCTCTTGTCAAATCTCCTATCACTCCTCTGATATCTTTCATTGCGGTCGTATTGCCACTTCCTATGTCATTGCAATAGAGACTCTTGTCATTCCTCCCTCAAAAATTATTGCCTCTTCCTTCATTGCGGTATGGCATTTCATCCTTGTTATGCTCTACATATGTCTTTCCTTCACCGCATTGTGGTTTATCACTCTGGAATCTACCTCCTCTTCCCTTCTACCTCTGTTCAAATCTCTTGTTCAATTTTTCCTCAACTTTTAGTGCAAATTGATATGCCTCTTCAATTGTTGTCATTCTTACTGAACTCAGCTCTTCTTGGATGTTTGTTTTGAGGCCATTTATGTACTGTACGACCTTCTCCTTACCGTGGAATTGAACACAGAGAGTGTTCTACGCTGTCTTCCCCATTTTGGCCATACACTCTTCTTTTAGGTTAGCCTATTTTGAAAATCAAGCCAGAAGCTAAAATTTGAAAGTATAAACTAAGGTTTCCTCCAAATACTGCTTGGCGTTCAAGAGGATGTTGTCTTGAACTTACTATTTATAATTTGCTATTTTTAGCGATCTATCTTTAGCTGATATCTATCTAAGCAATTCAATCCTTTGCAGTTCAGTGTTCAGTTTGGCTTTCTAATGGTTTTGAAGTTAACTTACTATTTTTGGCATTTACTATTTTTAGTAAGTTCATTTTTGGCAGAAGCATCATCATCGACTTGGTTTAGTTTGGCATTTGTCAGTTTGCTATTTTTAGCAATTCAGATTCAAACTTTTTTTTAGGCATTGCTGTTTGGTTATCTCTTTGAATTTGAGTTTAGGGCAAGATCCAATTTCATCTTGAAGTTGTACCCCATGCTACAAACATTGACTTCAAGTTGTTTTAAGAAGCATAAAGGGGTCAAGTGAGCATTTATTATTTCTCAAAAATCTTTATTGTTGCAAATATAAGAATGGATGCCTAAAAGGGAAGTTGAATGATATTTTATTATTTTAAAAGTAAAAGAGAGCAAAAGGTAGTCCTTTGAAGTTGAAGTGATTCTTCTTGGAATTGAAGAGTTTTGTTGCTTCATTTGCCAACTAAAGCTTATATATATTAATCACATTGTTTGAAGAGCGGTTATCCATCTTTATGCTAATCCATCTTTGTCCGGAATGGCCAAACGTTTTTTTTCGCCGGGGATGCTTACCTCCTATCAATCCAATTTTAGGTGTTTGAAAGATAACACCTAGTTGGTATTATTGCTGCTTCTCAATCAGACTATTAGATTGTGCTTCAAAATTGGTGAATTTGGTGAGAACTTCAGTTTTTATGTTGTTGGTGTATACACAGCTGAAGGTGGTTTTCATTTACAGCTTTTGGTATGAATTTATTTTGGTTATGGGTATTTGATCATTGCATTTCTATGATAATGGCGACCATATTTGGAGGTTTTCAGATTTTAATTCCAAGTTTCTGATTTTTCCAAGAGAAATCGCCCCTCTACAGGGCCGTACCATCTCATGAGTGCTTTGGGATTCGTGCAAGAATAATATCTTGAGTTTTGATGCAGTTTTGTAGTTTGAGTTTGGGCGCCATCCTCCTAGAAGGTCTTTGCAAAACATTCCAGCGTATTCGGAGGTATTTAGAAGGAGTTGTGAACATTTTTATGAGTTTGCTGTTTGCTAATAGACATTTCCAGATTGCAGATTTTTATATCAGACTTGTTAGTTTTTGATATAATGTTGGTTTGAGCTACATTTTATATATCATTATTGTATTGTAAGAGTTAGAGGAAGTGTTACTCTAACCTTGATGGATTTGGAAGCATATCTTTCTTATTTGCAGCTGTTTAATTCATTGTAAAGCTGATTAGTAGTACTAACAGCTATTTATTTTATTTGCTACAATTACTTGTTATAATTTCATACATTTGTAACCCCTGGATGGTTTACCGCCAGTGTGGAGAAAAAACAATTAATCTCTCTTTAGTCACCCACTGTAAAGTGGCGAATTCCCACTCATAAGTGGATGCCCGCCGCAGCAGATGAATTAGTTTTGTATTGTAATGTTTTTCCCCCCACTGTTCAAGTGGTAGCGTGGAAATTCTCATGGCTGGTTCACCGCCTATTTATTTCAGTTTTCAATTAATAACTCCGTCATATGTTAGCACCTCGCCCTCAGTGGGATCTTGAGTGCACATTCTTGATGTTGAGTTTGTTTCATTTCAAGTATTGTTCTTTAATTTCTCCGCCATATGACAACACCTATCCTTCCTTGGGATTGAGTGTGCATTCTTGCCGTTGAGTTCTTTCAAGCTTGGATTTTAGTTTTGATGCTAACGCTAATCAAGTTGGTAGTGTTGGCTTGTGTTATGATAATTCAAGAAAAAAAATTGGTTCTTCCTAAATTGTTTGAGGATGAAAACCTCATTTGATTCCTAGTTTTGGATTTGAGAGACAATCCCTAGCTAGTGGGGTGGTTCTATTCAGGAGTCACATTTGTGCTTCAACGGACTTCCAATTTCTAGGCTTTTAGAATGAAGATTTTCAAAGTATTTTGATGTTGCATATTTTGGAGTAAAGTTCAAGTTTGTTTGCAGAGATTGATGCTTGTATTAGGTGATTGGAAAAGATGCTTTGCTGGCTGCACCCTCCCTTTAGCCGTACCATTCTTGCAGGTATAAAGGTTTGAAGTTTATCATTGATTATTGTTAGCGTCATTCCTTTGGTCCTTGCAGGTCGTACAGTTCTTTCTGGACAGGTTTAGCAACATTGGAGGCTGTACAGGAGGGTTTGCGGGCTGTTATAGGCTTTCCTTGTGATAGGCGGATTTGAGAAGTTTGGAAAATTGTTTGCTGATCACCCCTGTTTTTAGTGCCATTAATGGTGCTAGGTATGACTGAAATAATTATATCAAATTTACAGCTATCGTTTCCTTGCTTATAGAGGATGTTTGAGGGCACTGGATGAGTGTGATGCTATTTAGTAACTTTAGGTGGTGTTCTGAATGAGTTTGGAGGGTGTTTGAAGGTCTTTTTATTGTTGTTTGCCCTGCAATTTCTGGACAGCAGGCCTACGATGTCTGGTACAGTCATATCAGCCTTGTCGAAGTTCATTTCCAGTGTTTTCGGACCTGTAACAGTTAACTCCAGTCATATCCCTTGCTGAATTAAGGAGTTGACACTATTTGGAGGCCTTTCCAGAATTTTTAGACCAAACTGGGTTGTTATCTTGCTGTTTAAGGGGCTGTCCAGCCCAGAGCACTAATATTCTAACTGCTGTTCATCATTCATTAAACCTGCAAGTTCATATTTGATGCTTTTTGGTGATGTTGAGTGAGGTTTATGATGACTGGAGTTGACATATTTGGTGTGAAATCTATTTCAGACCTTTGGGAGGTGGTGTTATCAAGTTTGGAGGCTTGTTGGGCAATTTCCACTGACTATTTTGCTTGTAGCAGCAAATTCTCTATTCACAACAGACCTGCAACTCATTATTCAGCCATAACAGATCTGCCACTTGCATTAAGAAGTGTAAAATGTTATTTCTAGACTTTCTGTTACCCCTCCAGTTCATGTTTTCAAGGTATTTTGAAGTTGTATTCAGTTTGATGTCTATTCATGCTATTTGGAGTTGGTTTTGAAGTGGTAAGTGCCAATTGTTATAATCAGTTTTGGAATCAGTATTGTAAACTTGCCTTGGCATTTCATAATAGTTGAAAACATTGTCGGCATGTTTGTTGATGCTTTCATAATTGCAAATTAAAAAAAAAAAAATTGGGAGTGGTTATTACAAACATAGACAATTTTGTGATTTCCACTAAAATTCTGTATTTTGATTCACACCTCAAGGCATTGTTCCAACCTCTGCAAAGAAAAAGAAATTCAAAGAGACATCCCTCTATAAAGCCCTAGCAAACAATAATGACAGTTTTCAGGGACTCTGCAAGGTGATGTAAGCCAAATGTGAAGAGAAAACAGATCAACAAAAATGTGAAAATATGCCAGTTACTAATGTACAATGCCAGAGGGAGAATCAAATGACCATTAAGAATTATCTCAACAACCAGACCAATGCCCTTCAGCTCCTAAGGCAAATCTATCAAAATCACCTGAGATGAAGGTGACTGAATAGCTGCTCAGCAATGACAAAATAAAAAGAGAGATCATTAATGTTATTCAACACAACAAACAACCATTGGCAACAAAAAGGGCATCCAATGATATGAACTACCATGTAATGTCCCCATTATTTCGCAAGCATCAGAGTCATTGGATTAGCCTATTATGTCGATCCTCGTAGGCTAGTGGTTCTGGATAGAGGGTCACTTGAACGGGCACTTGGTCGGTAAAAGGCAGTATTGGTATCTGGAGTCGGCGTTGTGGTGAATTTGCGCGTTTGGCGTGTAATTGGAGCTTAAAATATTGTTCATCACCACTTATTTCACTTACTCAGGCTTGGGGACCATGTGACTATTTGTTAAAGGGGTCACTTTCTATTTTTCAGTTACTATTCATGGCTAAAGTGAAAAAAAGATATAACTTAAGTGAATAGTGCCATTTTAATGAATAGTGTTCTCAATGAGAAATTATAAAAGCAAGAAGGAAAGTTCGACCCATTCATGCTTGAGATTATGTTTGCTGATTGAAACTTGAAGTGTGGAGTTTGGGAGAGAAGGAAACTAGGGATTCCTGATTTCTGCAGTGGGTAAGCCTGGATTGGGCTTGTAGTTAGGTTTTGGCTTCTTGACGGTGTGAAAGACCACCCTAAAGTTGCTAGTTATTTTTTTTTTTTGCTGCATTGGAGCTCGAATCTGCTGGTTATCAGTTGTTGAAGTCATCCATGTGAAGGGAGATTGCTGCTGGAGGTTCCTTTTGCATTTTGGAGGACGTGGCTCGTATTTGTTAGTGTTTATTGAAGCTGATTATGCACCTACAGCCAACCGCTTGAAGTAAGGGTTTCAACTTCTTCAAATAAGGAAAAACGCCTTCTCCTAGTTGCTGCTATCTTGTCTAAAGGGGGCGCCCTTAGTATTGGAGACTTTTTCTTCAATCATTTGGCGGGAGAAAGTTGTAAGTTAATTTTTATGTGTCTTATGGTGGCCGCGGGTACTGTAGCAAGCACTGTTCACAGTGCATTTTTGGCTGCAAGTTTGTATTTGTTGTAAATGATGTCTCTTTCAAAATGTATGAAGATATATATGATTTGCAGCACTCTTTGTAATGCAAGAAGTCTCTTAACTAGTGTTTGGAGTTACGTGAAAGTTATCTTTTATAAGCTAGTTTAATTTGAGTTCTTCTTATGCATATGGTTGTAAGACAATTATTAAAATCATTTGGCATCACACCACAAAAACACCAAAACAAGAAAAGCAGATTACAAACCAAAAATCAGTCCTTTAAACGAAGTGAAATCAAATCAGCAGTAAGTTTGGTTCATCACAAGTGGTGTTAGAGCATAAGCATAGTGGTAGCAAAGTGGATCACCGGAGCACGACACATCACAGTGGTATCAAAGTAAACCTTTCCAGCCACCTTGTGTTGGTTTCAAAGCAAATTCCAGATTAAATTTGGGGGTTCTGAGTCAAATCTAGTTTGGCTCATCACAGTGGTATCAGAGCGGTTTCCTGCCATCCTGTTGGGTAGGTTTCAACTGCAGTTCAGAGGTTTCAGTAAACATGGCCACTTCCCAGAAGCAGTGGGACAGGAACATAGAGATGCTTAAACAAAGATTGAAAAGGTTGGATGAAAGTCGGAATGGGATGAAAAAGTTGTGTTCTTATTGCAGAGAGCCGTACGATTTAAACCATGATTGTCCCTTGAGACCTAAGGGCAAGGCGCATAGAATAATGTGGGTTCCCTATGAGGATTCAGAACCAAAGAAAACGGACCCTGCAAAACTAGATAGAGTAGCGCGGCATATAGCTTCCATGTTTAAAAGGTCTACATCACGGAACGAAGAGGGGAAGAAACAAGAGGTCACTACAGTATCTAGGAGCCTGTACAATGAATTCTTAGCAGTTAATGACCAGCATACAGCTGATCCTTTGGAGAGCAAAAATCAGACCTTAGAAGATCCACTAGCTGATGATGAAGTTGAAATTTCTAAAATACGGTTGTAGAGGGAAAAACACTTGATCCTCTTGAAAAAGAAGAAAGTGAGAACACGAGGTGAAGATGCACGAACAAAGATATTGTAAGATTCTGGGGCAGATCGTATTCAGAGAGAGATGCATGAAGAAAAGAGTCCATATATGAAACCAATGAGGGTTTTGAGCTTCCTACATCTTGTGTCGGCCAGTGCTACTTGAAATTTTGATCATTTTGAAGATACCAATTCGAGTATGAGGCGGTATTCATTCATGATTCATGACCGTTCTGAGATCCTTTGAAGCGGAGAAAAGGATGATAAAATTCATCAACCATTGACGAAGTGGACTCTACATAAATCTTGTAAGGACATCCTATATGAGACATATAGCGGCGGTGCTTTGAATGATGTGTGCGTTGATGATAGCATACATGATGCTGCTGATCATGATGTGAATGAGGTGGACTCAGCCTCGTACTATAGTGCAGATTGGGATGAAGAGCAGGAGGCGGATCAGGAGAGGGAGTGTGAGATGATCGACAATCCATTGTTCGAGATAGATGCTTCTTGGACATATGATAACCCACTCTTCGAGATAGATGATGTTCACCCTCTTGAACCGAGTCTTGAGATGAGCACTGATTGTGGATCGGGACTTCAGACAGGGTCCATAGTGGAATTTACCGAGGCGAGCATTGTGAGGAGTGTTCAACACTTCTCTTCTAGTCCAGATACAGAGGATTTGTTGACGTGTCAGTGTGGATTGGTGCAAGATGTATACCATCCCTTCTTGGATGGAGAGTTACCATCTTCAGTAGATGGAACCAGTGGTTGCAGATACCTGACTCAATTGTTGGCGGGTGAGTGCTTGCAGGATCAGTATTTAGTCTTCCATCAGGCTGATGTGTATCCAACAAGGTTTGTTGCTTCGTCGTCTCAGAGACTACCGATGGACATAGGGTTACAGATGGATTATAATGCCAGCAAGCTTGATGGCATAGGTGGATATCACATCCACGAGAGTTTAGTGGAGGTTATGGAGAGATGTCGCGTAGCAAATGCTTCCAGATATCCTTACCTCCTCAGGATGGATGGACATGAGTTCGGTTTATACTGGGATCCAGGTGGAGACAGAGTTAGCACTGCAGTTAGGATGGGTTCCGATGCATTACTTCACCACTTCCGGTATGGTGGAGTTAGGATCGGTGTTGAGAGAATCTTGAATGATATTCACATCATTCAAGAAGTTGTTACCAGCATTGATAACAGTCTTGATCTTCGTGACAGCAGTGATGAAATTTGGCATCAGCATGAGAGGAAAGTGATTACACCGGGAAATGATGTTTCTACAGAGTTATCATGCGTTGGTTCTCGAGATTTGAGCACTAATTATGCAATTCATGATGACGGGTCAGACCACAGTGAGTCTGATTTTTCATATCAGACCGTAGGAGATCAATCAGAAAAGCTAATCATGGGCAATGAATCCCGAGATCGTGAGTTAGGTGGATGTGCAGATACCTTGGAAGAAGAAGTGTGCGAGGAGGACACCGACAAAACGACAGCTTCAACAATATCTGTTGAGCCATCCCACAAGGTACATAGCAGCAGCACCCCTGTCGAAATTGTGTGTGAAGTTGATAGCACACATGAGGCTGCTTATCAGTTAGGGAGCGACGATGATTCAACTTCATATCATAGTGCAACTTCTAAATTAGAGAATATGTATGGGAGTGATGAGTTCCAGGGTCCTCATGGCGTGATAGGACAGCTTAAGGCTAATGATAGTATGATTGCCACAGCCATAGAGCATTTTGATGCTGCTTGTCAGATGTTGGCTACGTTGGATGGGAACACTCCTATGTCAGATGGGCACAATGATAGTAGTCTCTCCTTTGCGGAGTTGCACGCACTTCGAGAGGCAGTTGGAATTATGAAACAACATTACCTACAGCTTCTTGCGGACAGAGATTTCCTTCTCGAGTGGGGTTGCATCTGTCACAAAGCATGGAAGGGGAAGGACGAGGAGTTTGATGAGCTCACTTATGAGCTTGAGATGACCATGGATTCCTTGAAGAGCACTCGATTGGCCCTTCAAGAGTCACAGTCACGGGTCGAAGAGCTCACCGTGGTATGGGGATTGGCACAGTCTTCACCAGCTTCCGATACAGTTCAGGTTTCCATGGCAGCAGTTGGTGAAGAACATATGTCCACGGATGGTGGTTGTGAGTAGGTCAAGGATGTGGATACTACATCCATCACAATTTCAGGTGTAGTGGATATAGATGGGATGAGAGCCTTGGTTGAGAGTTGCGGAGAACCATGTGTTGCGCCTGGTTCCCTTGAGTTTAGTCCCATGACAGGTGATGCGGAACAGATTATGGATAGCTCTTGTGACATGGTAGTTGACTCACCAGGGACTTATGTGTCGACCCGCGACACTACTATGTCTACTTCACAGGAGATATGCAGAGTAGCATCTAGTTGGGAGATCGGTTCTTGTGACGATTTGTTTCCTTCTCCTAGGAGCAAATCAGTTTTTCCATCCCATACAGTTGATTTCGGTTGGCAGCTTGATGAGCCTATTCAAGAGCACAATTCCAGGGACTCGGAGTTGGACGGTTCAGACCAGCATGGAATGATTGTGCAGTTTGTGAATAAGCCCTTATTTGAGTTTGGTGGGGGTTTGATCTTTGAAAATCCACTCTTCGAGTTAGAAGCCGATCATACTCCTGATACTAGTTCCAGGTTGGGGAACAGTCGCAAAATTTTGGAACGTCCTAGTGCATCGGGATTCCAAACCGGGCTCACGAAGGAGTTTAATTGTGTGTACACGGTGAGGAGTGCTTATAATTTTGCTTTTGATCTACCTGTACATGTTTTGTATTCGATGCACCGTTCTTGGGCGTGGGGTGATTCTCTTGGTACAGTCAATGGGAGTAACTCTTTACTGTGTCCAGAGTTTCCATCTTCAGAAGATGGGACTAAAGGCTGCCAGTACACGATTCAATTGCCTGCAGGGGATTACTGGCAGGGACAACAGTCCATTATCCGTCATGCTAATAGGTATCCGACAGGGTTTGTTACTTTAATGTCACAGGGATTTCACAAGGATACATGGTTACAAGGTGATTACGGTGTCAACGGACATGATGGTTTGATTAACTATCACTTCCAACGGTGTTTTGGAGAGATTGTAGAGGAATATTGTGTTACGGATGTTTCTGGATATTTTTATCTCTTCATGACAGATGGAGGTGACTTCAGGTTGTTTCGGAATCCGGGTGGTGACAGTTCTGGCACCGCAGTCTGGTTGGGTTCCGACAGGTGGCTTCACCATTTTCAGCATGGTGAAGTTGTGATCAAAGTGCGCAACGCAAGTCAGAGGTTATCAGACATGGCAGACTTCCATTTTGGGTTTGGGACCCAGGGATATTTTGCGCAGGTGTGTTTATGCTGGCGTGTCATGAGGCAGTTAACGGTGCATGGGACATTCCTCAGTTCTTCTTTCAGGCCTTCCGAGAAGTGAGGTTCCTTCGCAGTAATGATTGCTTGGGGACAAGCAATTTCAGGGAGGGCGGACTGTAATGTCCCCATTATTTCGCAAGCATCAGAGTTGGTGGATTAGCCTATTATGTCGATCCTCGTAGGCTAATGGTTCTGGTTAGAGGATCACTTGAACGGGCACTTGGTCAGTTAAAGGCAGTATTGGTATCCGGAGTCGGTGACGTCGTGAATTTGCGCGTTTGGCGTGTAATTGGAGCTTAAAATATTGTTTATCGCCATTTATTTCACTTACTCAGGCTTGGGGACCATGTGTCTATTTGTTAAGGGGGTCACTTTATATTTTTCAGTTACTATTCATTCATAAAGTGAAAAAAGAACAAACTGAAGTGAATAGTGATTTTTTAATGAATAGTGTTTCAAAGTGAATTTATAAAAGAAGAAGAGAAAAGTTCGACCCATTATGCTTGAGATTATGTTTGCTGATTGAAACTTGAAGTGTGGAGTTTGGGAGAGAAGGAAACTAGGGTTTCCCAATTTCTGCAGTGGGTAAGCCTGGATTGGGCTTGTAGTTAGGAATTTAGCATCTTGAAGGTGTGAAAGACCACCCTAAAGTGCTGGTTATTTTCTGTTGCTGCATTTTGGAGCTATAATTTGCTGATTATAAGTTGTTGGAGGCATCTTATGGAAGGGTATTTGCTGCTAGAGTTGCCGTTCGCCATTTAGAAGACGTGGTTTGCATTTTATGAAGGTTTGGAAGCTGATTTATTCACTTACAGCCAACCGCCTTTATTTGAGGGTTTCAACTTCTTCAAATAAGAGAAACGCCTTCTCTTAGTTGTTGCTATCTTGTCTAAAGGGGGCGCCCTTGGTATTGGGAACATTTTCTTCAATCATTTGGCGGGAGAAAGTTGTAAGTTAATTTTTATGTGTATTATGGTGGCCGCGGGTACTGTAGCAAGCACTGTTCACAGTGCATTTTTGGCTGCAAGTTTGTCTTTGTTGTAAATGATGTCTCTTTCGAAATGTATGAAGATATATATGATTTTAGCACTCTTTGTAATGCAAGAAGTCTCTTAACTAGTGTTTGGAGTTACGTGAAAGTTATCTTTTATAAGTTAGTTTAATTTGAGTTCTTCTTATGCATATGGTTGTAAGACAATTATTAAAATCATTTGACATCACACCACAAAAACACCAAAACAAGAAAAGCAGATTACAAACCAAAAATCAGTCCTTTAAACGAAGTGAAATCAAATCAGCAGTAAGTTTGGTTCATCACAAGTGGTGTTAGAGCATAAGCATAGTGGTAGCAAAGTGGATCACCGGAGCACGACACATCACAGTGGTATCAGAGCAAACCTTTCCAGCCACCTTGTGTTGGTTTCAAAGAAAATTCTAGATTAAATTTGGGGGTT
>VDFB02180400.1:0-14040 GCA_007258455.2 Sequoia sempervirens
TACACCTAACTGCAACAAAGCTGTTAGAAAAATCAATTCCGGATATGAGGGTGTGGCCTTAACTCTCTGATGAACAAGGGGCACTTCCACCTTTCCCTTGATAAAGCAGGGGGAGCGCCACGCCTTTCTACGGTAAAATTAGGGGCGCTTCCTCCTTTTTGTGATAAAACAGAGGGCACTTCCACCTTTCTGCGGTAAAACAGAGGGCCCTTCCGCGTTTTTGTGGTAAAACAGGGGTGCTTCCACCTTTCTATGGTAAAACAGAGGGCACTTCCACCTTTCTGCGACCTTTTTCTGCAAAATACTTAGCAAAAATGAAGGTTAAATGTAAGAACCCATTTGTGGGTCCCACCAGGTGTGCCAAAAATGTGTACCTTGGAGTTTTACCCTATTTTAATGTGCAAAATATCTTAAAATGCAAATTATAAAACACTAAGAACACTTCAATGATTATCCTAAAGAGTGATAAAACAAGAAGGAAAATAGATGAAATGAGATGCAAATGATTATACCTTCCTTGCTGTTGAAGACTCCTTGGTTGACCCTTGATTTAGATGAATTTGTATGCTCCTTAGATGACTTTAGATGTTACTAGATGCAAGATTGATAATGCAAAATGACTAGATGGATGGCTAAATGATAGCAAAATGCTTGAGAATGCAAATTGGCAGCATAAGGTTGCTCAAAAATAGAAAAGTGTTGAAAATGCCCTTGGAGGGGTGTTATAGAAGAATTTGAATTCTCTAGAGAATTCAACGGTCAAGATTCATCCAACAAGGTCAAGATGAAAGGCTATGGTGAGTTGAGAACTCACAAGCCCTCACATCTTGACATGTGGATGGTGAAGTGGCTAAGAGGAGATGAGGTGTAAGTGAGGTGGCCAAAAGGTACATGAGGTAGAGGAAGGACAAGTACCTTTCAATTACCTTGGAGAGTGAGAATATTTCCCCAAAAAGAAACTTCTTGTCCCCAAGTGAGAGTGAAAGGGACATTTGAGGGTTTTTGGAATTCCTCA
The DNA here is from genome assembly GCA_007258455.2 of Sequoia sempervirens. Classification (NCBI taxonomy): domain Eukaryota; kingdom Viridiplantae; phylum Streptophyta; class Pinopsida; order Cupressales; family Cupressaceae; genus Sequoia; species Sequoia sempervirens. The sequence goes on from VDFB02180400.1 coordinate 1,016, forward strand.
AAAATCTCTATGGGAGAAAGGAGAGGTGGTTGGAGAAATAAATGTGAATTAAAAATTCACATTCTTAGAAGAGTCTAAAGGATAAAAGGTGAGCTCCAAAAAGGTTGGACTTGGTCACATGTGGATGATGTGACAAGTCCAAGGTTCTAGAAGTCTTGGAAGATAGAATGTGAATTAAAAATTCACATAGAATCTAGGATAAATAAATATGAATTAAAAATTCACATGGAAAGAAGGTTAATGCTAAAAATAGGAAAGTTGACTAAAAGGTGTGGTGCTAAATATGGCTAATGACCTTGGTTAGGTTATTACAAATATTTGCTTAGAATAGTAATGGAAGATTAGAGGCAAGTGGAAAATGTAGGAGGATGTGACATTAATATTTGATTAAGAGGATGCACATCATAATCATGAATTAATTAAATTAATTCAGATTAGAGCAAGATCATGGAGGATGTGACAAGGAGAGAGAGAATGAAGAATTTTAAATTGATTTTAAATCAAAAGGGTAAAAAATGACTAAATTAAATAAATTGGTGTATTTATTTAATTTAGAGAGGAAGAAGGTGAAAGATAAAGCATTTAGTTATTAAATTAAATATTTTACAGATATGAGACAAAATGTGTAATATTAATTTAATAAATTAATATTTAATATGATAGACGAAAAGGGAGTAAATTTAATCATATGGGAGTGATTAAATTTGGATGTCTGATAGTAATTGTAGTTCCCAAGTATATTTGAAGGTTTTCACTAATTACTTCCTCCATGTCATCACTCTTTTCTTGACTTTTTCTCACTTTGGGTGGATCAATCACCATCTTATCGTTAGAGGCCTTAGCTACACCGTTAATAAGGCAATTGCATTATTTTTATGTTCATCAATCCTCATCATATCCAAGAATGGGACTGTAACCTTAACCTAAGACAACATTTGAAATATGTCTATAGTAGCATACTTCGGTAATTTAGGAAGTATTATATCCTTGTCCATCATTTTATCATTTTTTTTTCACCCTTTTCAACACTATGCTTCTACTCTTTAGCCTTTACAGCTGGGGAGATAACTTCCCCATCTACCTTGAAATTATCAACCTTTTTAGCCCAAATTCTAGCTCCTTTACCTTCTTTGGGTTTTTCCTCATTTTTCTTGGTTTTTGTCTTGATCCCTTTGTCATCTACCTTCTTTTCCTTGATGAACATGCTGTCAGGCTTACCCTGATCACCATTCACAACTCTATTTTTCAGATTATAAGTATTCCTTTCTTGAGTAGCCAATGCAATTATCATATTTTGGATTTCTTCATTTGATGGTCTTCTTAGACAAATGCCATCTGATTCAAGATTGTAAATGTTGCAATAATTTTCTCTCTTCATTTGAGAACACTTGTTGATGGTATACACTCACTTCTTTCCTTTGCACATCCACATCACCTCTAACAGGATCATCATCAGAAGAATAATCACTGTAGGTGAAGTCGAATTTAGTCATGAGCATATTTATTATTTCATCTTGATCAAGAGGGGAATCAAAACCTCTATGATCATCTTGTGCCTCATCTACAAATCTTGCAACAACACATTGCTGTGATGAATGAGGTAATTGACATACTATGCACCATGGAAAATATTCAGTGACATTCATAGAATGCTTTTGAAATGGGTCATGTGTGCCTTGAGCTTGAATATTTTTCTGATTATTGTGAATTTTGTGTCAATTAGTGTGATAGGGATAATCTTGCAACCTAGGTTCCCTATCATTTCTTTGGAACTGAGGTTTCTCATTCTTTGCCACCTTCTACAACAAACTAACAATATAATCCAATTTTTCATTAGGAGCTACCCAACTCTTTATTTTGAGCTCTAGGATTCTTCAAATTTTTAGGGTCATCTCTTCTCCCCACCTTACCCAATACTTTTAAATGTTGTTTTCTATGTGGACTGCCATTTTATAAGCATCTCTCAGATTATGTGGATCTTTGTCTCTAAGTAAGTAACACATCTTTGAATCAAATGCATTACAATACACCACTAAGCTTACACTCTTATTCAGACTCAAATAAGCTGGAACTCTAGATTCATAGCTTTCTGAAACCTTGCATTAAATTCAATCACCATTTCATTATGTCCTTTTGTGATATTGTTGAAGTCATTTAACATAAACCTAGGATCAGTTTTGTCTACATATTGCTCTCTAAAAACTCTGTATAAAGCATCTTTTGAATCAATGCTTGCATCAGGCAATCTTCTGTACCAATCTCTAGCATCTTCAGTCAATGATTGCATGAAATACTTCATTGCAACATCATCATCCCAAAGCTCAAAATATTCAACAAAACTCTGAAAATCTTTTAGGTGATCTTCACCACTAAATGCATTGTTATCGGTGAAATTAGGTAAATGTTTTCTTGCATTATTAGGAATAGGATTTGGATACCTTGGGATTCTATCAAAGCATAATTTCCTATATATATCAACAAGAATTTGTCTTCCTGCAAAGGGTCCCTCTTGTTCATTTTGGTTGTCATGATTCCTTCTCTTGTCATAATTACCTTCATGCATTCCAGTGTCAACTACCCTTGGTTGGGAATCATATTGATCATGTTGTTGAATGTTCTTAGCCCTATTTTCTAGCTGTGAAGATGAAGTGGTATGGTTTGTATTGGACAAAGGGTTATCATTCAAATGGGTATTTGAATATGATGCACGAGGATGAGGGATTTGGATTTTAGGAACAAAAGTCTTTATGGTAGATTCTAAGAAACCTAGTTTCTTCTTCATCTCTGTGTTCGTAGCTAACAATTCCATCTCCTTCACTCTTTTTTGCAACTCCTCATTTTCCTTTATTAACCTATTAGCCAATGAATCAATATTATTATGTGTTGTGTCCCTCTGAGAGGAACCTCCCTCATTTATCTTCACACCCCTGAGAGGTTTCTTTTCCTTATCAATAGTCTGTGAAACAACATTTGTATTACTAGGGATAGGATCAACTGTAACAAAAGCTATCATAGTAGGACTAGTCCATGTATTTACAAAAGAATTGTTGGCTGAGGTAGTTATAGGCTCCCTACGTACAACCTCTCTAATTGTAGGATGGGTAGAATGAGCTGCTAACTATTCTAGTTCTTTCATTTGCTCAACTTTTCTCCGTAGCATGTCTCTCTCAACCATAGCTTCTGTTATCCTTTCTTCTTTCTCCGTATCCCTCCTCGACTCATCTAATCTCAATTCTTCTCTTCTAAGTTGCTGAACATCATTGAAGATTTAATCCTCTCCTAGTAAGGTTGTATCAGAATCTGATGTCTCTACAATTCCACCATAATTATGGGAATATTCATCAAACCCAATCAACAAGTCATGAGGAAGATGAGTATTTGTGTTAGAAGTTGAGGCTAAACGCCCTTCAGCCCTAGCACAACTAGTATTTACATTATCTTGTTGTATCCTTTCCCTCTCTCTTCTCTATTTAGCCGTTAAGGCTTGATTTGAACGTGGATCGCTCACAACAGTTTTCATTGTAACTTGTCCTCTTTCAGGAGAAGCATTATTACTTTTCTAACAAATTTATTTCATGTTCAGAACTAGAATTAGAATGAACTTCATGCTCAAGAGTTGGATGAGGAGTACACTTACTTGTTCCTATATCCTTTGCTTTCCATTTTTCATAAGTGTTCTTTGGCAATTCTCCCTCTAATATTTGCTTTGGATGTTTCTTCATATTGGCACGGGTCCCCCGCATTTGTGGTTATACTTTCTTTTCTCTTATAGCCTTTTCAATTTTCTTCTATTTTTTAGCTTAATCTCTTTAATAACTTTAGGTATTAGCACACACTGGTGTTGAGACTTCAAAGTTGCCACCCAAATTGATTGTGATGAATTTGTAGCAATGGTGCTATAATTTTATTCAAACTTTTACAAGACCCTTCACATTCACATGAGATTTAACATTAACCTCTACAAACTCAAGCAAAATTTTTAAATATGAGGCAATTTGGGTTGAAATTTGGGCAAAAAATTCTAAACATAGAAATGGCTGGATATCTACAACAAATCTAAGTAATGGTTAACAAAAAATTCAAATAGACTGACTCTAAGTATAAGCATCACTATAAATCATAGTGATCCAAGACAAGGCACTCTGGAGAACAATTATAACTTGAGTCCCTAGTAGAGTCACCAATTTGTTGGTTATTTTTAAAGAACCAAGCAAACATCATCGAGCATCTATGAATTTTCCAGATTCAATTCTTGAATACTCAGGAGGTGATTGGCCAACAAACGAGAGGAAGCTATAATGCTTCCCTCCTAAACTTTGGGCTTTGCAAAACTCGGGAGGGTGATCCCACAATGTGTATCTTGCAATATTCTAAACAATTATATCACACATTGTATATTAAACATATATATTTCCATTAAAATGCTAAATAGATGAAATCCTCCAAGAAACTGGCAATTCCTTTAAAAGGATAAAACACCTAAAGCTGAGAATACCACATAATACCAACTACACAAAATAAATCGATTGTAAATTTGTTTATGAAATTTGTTCTCAAATGAAACATCAGAACCATAGGAGATGCACTAACACTTATTAGATTAGTGCCTTATCTTAGGGCATGGAGTCAAATCACAATAAATTGAACTATAAGGTAAATTTAATTTCAAACAGCCATGATATCTATGTAATTTCTTTACAATACACATATCAAATTCTCAGATTCTATGACTACTTATCAAATCCACTAAATCTTCATACGATCTCATGTTTTAATCAAGGCATTTTAACTGATTCAATAAATCAGAGCTAGAATTAAAACACATTTCACTGCAAAACACAATGAAAATTAATGAAAGATCATTGATCGGGTTTTCATTAATAACTCATATGAAATATGACAGATGGAGAGACAATAGACTCAAAGGTTTGCATTGTTCATTTAGACATGCTTGAAAACCATACAATTTACAAAACTTATTTGCTTGACTCAAAACCTAACATATAGACTCAAAACATACTTTCTCTGTGCTATCCATTTGCATTTTTAGATCCAGAATTCAAAAAGAGACTCGTACTAATGACCCTGAATTCCCTTTTATAAGAAATAAGGGAGAAAAACAAGCTTTAGGCTGAAAGTACACTTGTCACATTTTCATTTGAAAATTCATACTGGTCATTCCATGAGGAATGGTTACAACAAATTGAAAGAATATTCTCCATTGAGACAAAGGTTTCCTTTCAGTCGGTGGAGATTCCTATGCCTTCCAAAAGGAATTTTGTTGAAGAGAGTGGTCTTCAAACCATTGAATCATCATTATTCCTTTTCACAAAATACCAAAAGGCGTGCAAAAAAGAAACAACCACGTAGAACAATATCCTGGTCAACATCCAACACTAATCCAAGTCACCGACAATCAACTTCATCTGTCACATATTGAATTAGGAGAAACATATCTTTTATACATTACAATTTCAGAGGCTAGACCTATACTACACTTGACCACGTATATATGTTCTCCATCCCTGTGTCTACAACTCCAATTCATCAATGAATGTCCTCTTCCACAATTCGTATTCTGTATTAGAAGGCCAATTAAATCCCAGGAGTTCATCCATCCTCTTTCTATAAGGAACATATTTTTCCATTATTGAATTGGCTTCTTTATCAAAGTCTTCCAAGAAGTTGATGGTGAAAGAAAAATTCCCAAGAGTATTCTTGAATAAATCAATGTCAATACTCTCATAGATGAGGGATGATTGGGAAGCAATAGTTGTATCTACTTGATCTTTCCATGCATGTAGATATTTTACCTCATCATATGTATGTTGGATATCAAGCAACAATACCAATTCTGCCTCATCAAAATTTTCCTTCAACTCTCTTATTTTTACTTCCAAAGGAGCAACATACCCTTGAAACTTTTGTTCCTTAATCTCATTAATAAATTTATATGTTGGGCCAATCTTTAGATATTTGTCCTTCTGATGTGTAGCCCCAAATGTTATGAGCTTTAAATTGTCAAGTCTGGGGATCCATTTGTCCATGATTGGAGTAGCTAAATCCTTGTCTCTTTGAGACAAGTTTATTGCTTAGAATAATTTGAATGAATACTGTTCAACTTACCTTGAATCTTCTTATTCATATGCTCCAAAATAGTATAAACAATTTTTGAATTATTATCATACATTGTGTCTTGAACCTGTGCTGACAATTTCTTATATACTTCAATATGCATAAATAATTGTTCCTTTGTGGTATCATTTGATGGTGCTGCACTTGATGTGCTTGGCTCCTCAATTGTAATTGGTTCCTAGCCCAAATTGTATGGCATTATTGCCAAGGATTGATTTGGTGGAGGAGGAGGAGAATGAGGATGTGCAATTGGGGAGGTGGGTGCAACATAACTTGAAGCTGATGGGCCATGGGTCCTTAATGTTTCTAATTGTTGCTTGAACAATGCCAACTCTGTTTCTAGCTCAGCTACCTTTTTTTGACTCTTGTTATATTCATCAATGATCTCATTATGCTTGCTTATGTATAAGTCTCTCTCTGTAGTGACATTCTCCATTGTGTCCTTAGTGAATCTAGCAACATTAATTGTCATCTTTGTTGCTTCTAATGCTGAAGTTTCAAAGAATCTTTTGATAATCAACTGCCCACTGAAGTTGGCTGGCTCTGCAAATTTTGGCTTCCTAGACCCTAGAGATAATGACCAAAGGGCCAAGGCCTCCAATTCCTCACTAAAGGCTAACCCTTGTAATGCCAATTTGGCCTCTTCCTCTGTTTGAAATAAGTTTCATGCCTCCCTTTTGTTTCTAGTACAACTACATCAAATATCCCATTCAGGTAGCAATAATGCTCCACTTTTATGCACTAATTCTCTACCTTCTTCGGAATTTCTTCCTCTCTATCTTCCTCACATTTTGCTACACAACCTCCTCAGCAGTTTGCTGCCTCTCTCTTTGCAACATTTTCTGCATATTTTGAGCCTTAGCTCTCCATACAAAATCCTTGAATGCTTTGGTTTCCACAAAAGAATCATCCTTCAAAAATGTCTTTGCAGGCCTCATGCCTTAGGTCATCAACATTGTTTAGGCTTGACATCTGCTTTTCCTAGTGAGGCTGCTCTCTCCTTCTTGATGCAACCTCCCTTGGGGGAGAAGGATTCCTTGTTGCATCTCTTCATCAGTGACAAGGATATCATCTTCTTTTGTCTCAGATAATAAACTATCCTCCTACCTAATCCTTGCCTCTTGGGTGGTGGCTGCTTAGATGGAGATGGACCTCTAGGAGGTGAATCAATGTCAATTATGATAGGGGAAGCCTATCTGGGAGGAGATGGCACTGACCTCATAGGAGAATATGCCACTAACCCCTCTGATGTAGTAGGGGTTGGAAGTGTTTGCTGCTTCTTTATTACCTCCTTCCTTAAGTGCACTCTAACCTTCTGGGGTGGTTGGTAAGAGGGTCTTTCCTCCTCTTTTCTTGCTGGTTCTTCCTCAATAGCCATTGCCTTCCCCTTATCTATTATTGTGTGTTCCTCCCTCTATACACCCACTATGTTCTCAAAATTGTCAAGTACATACATGAATCTATTTAACTCACACTTAATATTGGGCAGAGGGTCATAGTTGGGATATGAATTTGTAACCTTATCCACCATTTTGTTGAAGGAGAGATACATTGCGTTTCTTTCATTCTGGACTTGAAAATAATAAATGTTCCTGATCACATCTTTAGGATAATTAAAATTATGGACGAAGGAGCCACTTCTATTCTTTGCTTTCAAAACAACAATGAAACTCTCTGGGTCATGGTTCCTTGGGTGCACAGTTTTTAGTCTATAAGGTGCAAGAACCTGCTCTAAGTCTTTCCATCCTCCCTTAACCATTATAAAATTAGAAAACACTGTCAACTCAGGAAAAAATGATCCCTTCTTCTGTTGCTCTGGTAAATGCACCATTTGTGCTGCCCCCAATTGCCTCATAACTTCAATGAATTGAATCCTCAATGGCACATCTCTTGGTAATGCATGTGGATTCACATTTTTTCCATAGACCTTGAAAATGGTTGTACTGGGGTACAATATTATGTCCCGCCAATTGTGAGCTATTTTCAAATCAGGCCTCCTTTCCAAGGGCCTCAAAAAATCATGTATCTCCTTTGGAATCCTTGGTGGATCATAAATCAAAAACCTTCTCAACTTGGAGGAAAAGATATTTTGGAAAATAACATAATCAAACTTCAAATCATCCTTATCTAGAATCTGAGTCTAACATTGAATTGGCAGTTCAATATCATCCTCTACTTTCTTTAGTGTCATTTCTAAAATAAAATGCTTTTCTCCTTTGAATAAGAACATGTACATTAGGAGAGAATGCCACCAGAACCTCACCCATTCCTTCCCTTCCTTAAGTGCAGACAAACCCTGATGAATATTTTCTGCCAGATATGTGGCATAATCATACACTACATTATAGGACGGGTGTTGAAGGTTTGCTGCTATAAACATGTAACCCCTTGGCATGGTGGATGGTAGATCAAAACCAAGAATTTGGCACAAGGAGTAAACTTTTTTCTTGAAGTAATTAGTAAATTACTTCATGGGGAAAGGCTCCTTTTCATCCTTGCCAATTTTTATCTGTTTCCTAGATTTCCCAACCCCAGTACTTGCAGTATGCATGGGAAACATGGTTAACCTGAACATAGCCTTCCTGTTCTCATATTCTTTTTTGAACATGTTGAGGTCAATGGGAATTATATCCTGACTCCATTCATGCAACTTGAAAATTTATGCAATTTCCTCTCTAGTTATCTTTACCATTTCAACACCATTATATGTCCTGATGACCCTTGAGACTGGATCATATCTCATAGCTATATCCTTCAACAAATTTACCTCCATGTATACATTTGGAACAACTTGCTTCCCCATATCCAATCTCCAGGTGTTGCAAATCAGGACTCCACAATTTATGTTTCCAAACCAATTTTGGAACATTTTCCAACCTATGTATGGCACATTGTCATCTTTGATATAGCACTATTTTTCAAGTAACCCCTCTTTAATTTTAGGGCCGTAAAATAGAGCTATTCCCTCAGCCTTTTTGCTGGTTGAGGGTTTCAATTGGTCAATGATATCTTGGGAGAGAGGTCTTGACGAAGTTTTAGAACTAAAAACTTGAGCCTTGGGAGCCATTCGTAACAGGTAGGTTCAAACTAATTTAGGGTTTTAGCACTAGAGAGGTTCAAAACCTAGCATTTTTCTTCAAAACCTAGGGCACTACTTGAATGTATAATTTCAACAGGTTTGATAGAATTTCAAATCTTATAAGCAATTCAAACCACTATAAAACAAATCAAGGTATGCAAAATCCATTGACAAGAAGATACAGTGAATATCTACCCTAATCTAAGGCAATTTAAAGAAAACACAGAGAATGGTGTTTGTTTTCACTTATGGATTTTACGCTTGAAGAAAACCCTAATTCGAATCACCTTGAACTCTGGTATGCTCAAATCGATCTCCTAGATGCTTTCAAACTTTTTTGCAATCTTCAATTATGTGAAAAAATAATCTTTTATGTGCCTTTAGATCGAATTTGGGCAGGTTTGGATTTAATTTCCACCATTACTGCTCACTCACATGAAGCAGAATGACTCCCATGGCCACATCTTCAATTTTGAATGTCAGCCATTGATTGTTTTGTGAGATGGCATGTTGGACGACTCAGATTGAGTCAATCAAGTTTGAATTTCTGTCACTTTCGCTCACCTATCTCATGCCCATAAAATTTTTCCACCTGGAGTGCTCACTCGTTTATTCTGGGGGCTCCACCTTCTTTCCAAGCGATATTAGAATCCACACAGTGATCGCCTGCTAGCCTTGCTACTCTTCATAAAACATTATTTTATTCCTACGAGCTAGTGGGGAACAGTTGAGATGAAATCTCAACAATGCATCTCGGTCATTGGCTTAAAAGCTTATGATGTCAGATAAGGTAAGTGGAGACCGGCCCCACGCCTACAACAATACACATGTCTTTTGGCCGCTAACTCCACTACTTTTTATAAAAAAATATTTTATTCATGCGAGGGTAGCGGGGAACAACTAGGATTGATTCAGGTGGATCCAGAACACCCAAAAATTTCACAATCTAAGAATCTCACAAAATTAGCAACATTGTGCAGAGCTCACCGACATGGTCCTGACTCAGCTTGAACAGGCTCAAAAGGAGTCCGTATGCAGAAGTTATGTGTAGTCAAAGGTCTGATCAAACAAGCAAATCAGGGGGCCAAGAAAAAGGCAAAAATTGATCATCTTGAAATGAGGCAAAAATGCCGTCAAGTTGTAGTGCTCATCGTACTGATTCTAGAACTATATTTGGTTTCGAAAATGGACGTAGTATGCGAAAGTTATCACATTCAAAAGTTTCAGTCAAACAAGTAAAAAGTTGATAGTCCGTATAGACATGTGATAGCTCCTGATGGAAACACGTGGCAGTGCAATCATGATGTGGTAACATTAGATGCAGACATGTGGCAGGCTACGTGCTGACGTGGTAGGTATAGTCAGTAAGGTGACGTGGCATCCATAGGATGACGAGACATCGATGACGTGGCATTGAGCAATCACAATGTGACACGTGTCACTATGTGCATGAATAGAAATGTGCCACGTGGTACTCGTGTTTAGCTCCTGCAGGGGTGGTTTAAACTCTTTGCTAAAATCTTGGTTGGGGGATTTGAACCCCCAACCTCCGCCTTATAAGAAGTGTGTTGCACCACTACACCACACAATATCCTCACGAGACTATTTAAAGCATGCTTTATTTAAAGAAGTCTAAATGTGATTTGAGAGGGGTAAGGTTTGAACCGTCGACCCCTCTCTACCCACTCATGCTATCTACCAATGTGCCAAGCCTTTGGTGTGAGATATTTTTGGAGGGCTTCATATTTGATGAAGACTAAATGGAATGTTTGGAGTAAAAAAAGGGCTCGGGCCTAGCTAAGCCCCACCCCTAATATTAAATATTACAACAAATCCTAACCTCCTAAAGCTCAAATAATATTGAATTAAGGGCTCACAATGTTTTAAATTTTAAGTGGTTAATTTATTAATTTTTATGAGGATTGCAACTATTTGAGGATAAATTATTTGTAAAGTCCAAATTAATAAGGGCCTCTCCTTTTTAACAAGGACATATGAATTTTTGTAATAAGGGGATATTGTGAGATTTTTGTGTAAATAGGGGGGATATTATTTGATTTGTAAAACTTATGGTTTTACACCATAAATGGCAAAATTCATGTATAAAAAGGGGGTGATGAGGCCTTATGAGGTCATTCAGAAATCAAGCAAGTGATGACTTTGGGAGAAATATATTGGAGATATTTGGAAAAGGTGGAGTTAGAATGCTATAAGAGAGTTGAATTCTTTTGAGAGGAAGAATTGCAAGGTGTTGTTATTACACTGAAATTGTAAAGGAGAGAGGAGATTGTGAGGAATTGTATGCAGGTTTTTGGAGCTTGGATATTGTAACAAAGAAATTCGATTGCTTGGAAACATTAATAAAGCGGTCTACCTTGAGAAGCGGTCCAAGAGATGTAGCTCACATTGAGCAAACTCCATTATTAACCTATGTTATCTACTCTTCTGTCTTCTATCTCATTCTTCTATCTCCTATCTATTATTCTCTCTATTTCATTTCAATTTTAATTCTTTATTTAAATTCTAATTACAACACTTTAGTAATCAGCTAATTTCATTGAGTTTTGTAAAGGATTAAGTGAACTTAGTTTGTAATTTCAACGGTTAAACAACATAGTCACACAATTCTGTTAGATCGGGGATAATTGTAATTAAGGTTAAATACATTTGAATTGTAAACCTCTAATTACAGATCAAATTGGTATCAGAGCCCGTTTTGTAGGAAATGACATAAGTGAATGCTAACTAGGTTGAAACTGAAGCAAGGAGAAGGTGCACTTACCGAGTTCAATCTTAAGATCGGAAAACGAAGGAATTTTCCATGATCAGAAATGGCAGTTGAACAAAGTCCTACGGGGCTTGATGAGAAAGCTTTCCAAAAATCATTTCTCAAAATGAAGGCTATGGTGGAAGTTCTTTTCCAAGAGAGGCAAGAGTGATAGAGGAAAAAAGAACTCAAGAAGAGAAAAGAGGAAGGTGAATCTTCAAAAGATGAAAAAGGTAAAGGAGTAGGAGGTGGTAGTGACCCTCCTGAACCTCCATCTCCATCCTCTTCATCTTCTTCATCCTATTCTTCTTCTTTGTCTAACTCTTCTAAAAAGGAACACCCTGTGCAAACTAATTCACCTTTGTTAAAACTGGATGTTAAATTTGATTTTCCAATCTATAATGGAGAACTAGGTGTAGATAAACTAGATAATTGGATTAAAAAAATTGAAGTTTATTATAGAATTCAGAAGTTTACTGAGGATTCTCAAAAAATCCAATTAGCTACTCTTCGCCTGGGAGGCACAACTTTAATTTGGTGGGAGAGTAGAACACAGGAGGATTTAAGTCGTTATGGAAAAAATATTTCTTCTTGGTCAAATGAGTTTATAGCTGCATTAAAGAAACAGTTCTATCCATTAGGTCAAATGCAAAAAGTAGTAATGAACTGACAATCATTAAGATAAGAGAAAGGAAAAAGTGTGCAAGAATATACATAGGAGTTTAGGAAGAGGGCTTTAATTTTGGGCATTCCATTGTACACACGAGAAACTTTTTTAAAGTACATAGGTGGATTACATGAGAGTTTGAAACATACCATACTTATGTTTAATCCAACTAACATTGATGAAGTTAGTGTGCAAGCTATCCATTTGGAAACGAGCTCAAGGAATAGCCATGACAATTTGTTAATGAACTCAAGTAAGCACAAAGGAAGCAAGAAATGGAAAGAGAAATCACAACAAACAACTACTATAAAGAAAGAGGACGAGAAGCCTTATTGCTCACATTTCAAGAAGAAAGGGCACAAAGATGCAAGATGTTG